>BQNB010061383.1:19861-31087 GCA_026074375.1 Tanacetum coccineum | reverse complement strand
AAAGTGATTGCCTTTACCGGCTTGACGAAATCCCTTGGGTTGCTCCAACTTTCGTTGTCATAGAGGGCGGGGTCCTCTAATAATGCCCAGGATTCTTTAGCGTTGAGGTCACGAAGCTTACCACTAGCCGATTGGTCAATGGTTCGTCTTGTGACGGGATTGACATGGTCATAAAAATTTAGACTTGGAGCTAAAGGTCTATGCCATGATGAGGGACTTTTTGGAGTAGGTCCTTGAAATGAGTCCATGCTTCGGATAAAGATTCTCCATGATGTTGTTAAACAAACAGGAATTATCATATGCGAAGTTTTGCGGTCCATCCTGATGGAAAGAATTGAGCAAGGAATCGGGTAGTAAGATCCTCCCATGTAGTGATGGATCCTGCTGGAAGACGTTCAAGCCAATTGCTAGCTTGATCATGTAGAGAAAATTGAAACAAACGCATGTGCGTTCTTTCCCTATTTTCACCGTTAAGGTCGAGTGAGTCCATAAGTTTAAGGAAATCCTTGAGGTGTTGGTTTGGATCCTCTGACTGAAGTCCATAGAATTAGCATCCGTTTTGTACCAACCGGATGGTGTCGGATCGAAGAGGTATCATGTTGTTCCCTAGGGAATCTCAATGTAATCTAGTAATGCCCTCGGGCTAGGTTTAGAGTAGTCTCCTAAAGTATGGATAGGATTCTCGTCTCCCATGCTAGTTGACGAGAATGGGTTATGAAACAGATAACATAAAGAAAAGATAGACTACAAAAAAGATAATATGCAGAAATTAAAGTCTTACTTGAAAGGATTTAGGCAAGTAGAACTAAGTTAAACTATGATCAAAACCTAACTATTCCCCAGGCGGCGGCGCCAAAAACTTGATGCGGTCGTCGTTAGACTTCTACACAAAGTTTTACAACTCCCTAGGCAGAGTACCTAATCGTTGTAGTAGTAGTATAGGCAAGACTCGAGGGTTGTTATTGTTCACTCAGGGAATAGGTTAGGAAGGCTTGATCATGGTCTAATAGAATTCTAAGGGTTGAAGGAAGATTCTTTTTGTATTTTTATATTTTATGGAAAGCAAGTAAATCGTATAATTAGATAGGTGGTTGGTTTTAGCTATTAAGCTAAATATAAATCTATACTACTGGTGATAACAATAAAATAAAAGATTATGTTTATTTAATCATGTATTGCTCCCTATATTGCTTCTTCTAGTGTTGTTTCTTGTCACACATATATGACTGTGTAATTAACTACCTAAGAGTCATGAACAAATTACACGATACCACGCCGTTCTACTTTAGTATTCCGTTAAAGCAACACAACAAGTAAGGTAGTTAATGCAGACTATTACAAGGCCCCCTAAGGGTATACAAAGTGCATGTGGAAATATATTAAAAGTGGATTCAACCATATTAGGGGTAAGTTAGTATAAGACTGATTACCCCCCGATGGTAATCCTTTCTACACAATCAATGTTATTAAGACAATTCAACAACATCCAACAAAAGCTGGTTTCTAAGACCTAACATGTACATCTATCACAAGAAGCAACACCACTAAGATCTACATTATAAATTTCATACAATCATAAATAAACACAATAAAGGGTTTAGCCAAGCATGCTATAGATAAAGCAAGAACATAGATGAATTAAACAACACATAGACATATGTGAATGATTAAATAACTTGATTTGATAAAAACATGAGTGAAGGAAGTACAATAGGGTTATTTAGGCCCTAAAATCGACCCTAACACTCTGAACTAGGTTCATACCCTCATTTTATACCCTAAAGTTTACACACATCAAATACCCTAAAATTCGAGTTTGTATATATTGTAAAAAACGACACATGACGGCGTCGCGTTTTAGTCGTGACACCATCATGAAAGAGAATATTCTAGATAATTGGCTGGTCATGATCTTTGACGCCAGTCATAGAATATTGATGCCATCGTGGGCTCGTTGTGACGCGTCACATAGAAAACTGTGACGCCGACTCCACTGCTGAGAACATAATCTTGAGAAATATTGGTGGTAGGTCCGTAGTCATGTTCCGTAATTCTTCTCTAAATGAGCCAAGTCACATGTATTTCTCCAAAAGACTTCCAAATGCAAAATACCGAAAAGGAACGATTAATAACCTAATTGGCATAAACACGATGATTTATTAGGGTTAAAAACGACCCTAAAAGTAAGATAAAATGACACCTCATCACTAACCATGTCACCAGGAAGCGTGTAGATAGAAGCAGACCACGTCACCAAAGGAAGTAATAAAATAAATACAATCAAACATTGAATAAAGGAACCATAAATATTGCGTAAAACATTAATGAGGCAAAGAGAGAGAGAGAGAGAGAGAGAGAGAGAGAGAGAGAGAAAAGAAGGAATAAACCTGGCATAAGAGAATAATAAGTCAATCAAAACTTTACAATACTAGACTGTGGGGACATGATGAGGTATAGTCTCCTCCGAAACCACTAAAGGAGCAACATGGCTAACCACCTTTTCCAAAGTAGCACGGCTAAGCCATACATGTATTCTAGAGAAGCTGATGTGTCAAAGGACATATCAGGTTCGGAGTTACTAGTACCGTGCTAGAATAGCAACATCTAAAGAAAATCCAACAATGTGTTGTACCAAGTCTGGACCACTGTCCTTAGGCTGACATACAAACGAAACTAGGTTAGCGAGCAAAGAGGAGGTGCCAAACCAGCGACTGCCCCACTGACCCTAGATGACAACCACCATTCTCGTATCATCAGGTAATACTCGAGTAGTATAAAGAGGGAAGCCTATTCCCTCAAGAGAGGAGAACACATACACAATCTGAACCATACTTTTCCCTTTATATTCTCTCCACAATTATCTTATACCATATATACTTACTCTCATGTCGGAGATGGTCTCGAACTAAAATCCTGGGGTGAGCTAACGATGTTCTTTCTTAATTTCAGCCAGGATACGAAGGAGTACTTATGAAGGAGCTGAGCTGAACTGGATAATCATGAAGATTAAAGCCGTTTGCCAAGCCTAACAGGCCCACGTAAATTTGCTTCAATAGTAATCCTTGATGCATGTCTGAATGGCACCAACTAGAAGTAACGATCCCTTATGCTCTAATATTAATCTTAACGTAATGAAGCATTCCTTGTCATTGTTAGTCTTAATTTGACACAAGCCTAAGTGGATTGGTCTTTTCACCTAAACATGTAGTTATCTGGTTTTTCTGTTAGTGATCTCTTTGAAATGAGATAAACGATGAACTTAACAATAGGTTTTTAAGGGGTTTTTGCTTATTTGTTGAGTGTAAAAATAGGAAACCTAATAAGCTCGATCTTTATAACTTATGAACTTATTAACTTAAGCTTATAGCTTAGATGAGTTGAAAAGCACAAGTTAGTAAACTTACAAGACACATATTTTAAACTTGCTAGTTTTTCGATTTACACATAGGCTCGTCAGCTTACTGCCAACACCTTTAAATGTAGCCAAAGTTGGTCAAGCAGTTTAAAATTTTTGCAAATGAAGGGTGAATGTCTTGCAGCTTATCTATCAACCTTACAAACTTATATGAATTAACAAAAAATAGTAATAATTGATGAGGTATGGTCTCCTCTAAATACTTTGGAGGAGACAATCACAATTAACTTCTAACATTCTTAAGACAAAATCATTTCATGTTGGAACGATCCGTTGAGTATTGGTGATGAAGGCCACCTTGAGGCTAGAGGCAATGACATGGTAGCAGTGTCTGCACAGTAGTTAAGGAGAAATGTCTGACACACTAAGTAAGGAGCATTATCTACATAGGATGGTGGGAGCGGTGTCCGCACATAAGAGGTGGAGCATGCTCCATCATAGCTAGTAACATTAGAAAATTAACCTACACTTTGTATGATGATGTACGAATAGCACAGATGCTTGTAAACACCATACTTAGAGCAGGAGACAACCTGGACTTAGAAGACCAGCCTGATGCATAACAATGACTTATTCACAGCCTTTAGAAGACAAGCTAAGCGTTTAAAAACATGCCGTGTCTTGGAGCTAACTCCAGGTATAATACAATATTTGTTCACATACATAAACATGACTCAATTTCACACACACACTCTAAAACTTACTTCTCCTGTATCTTACCCCTCCCTACTATCATTTTACTTATTAACCAAGTACTTACTCTCACGCCAAGCTTGTCTCGGATTTAAAAACCTCATGGCAGAACTAATGTGTTCTTTCTTATTTTAGCCTAAGAGTGCGAAGGAAGCAGATGTCGACCTCCTAAGTGATAGGACTGAATATGAGCAGACTAAAAAAAATTTGCTCAAACATTTAGCACCATTTTAGGGATTGGAGAACAAATCTACCAGTGCTAACAATTGATGTTGTAAACGAAGGACCCTCAACCTAGAAGAAGGGTGTAAAACAAGAACACGGGGCACATGAGACCGGGAGGAATCCTTTGGGGAGAGGACCCTTGGCTCACGCCGGACCAGTTTAAGATGACCCCTATGAAAAACATTTGATGTATTGAGAACCATGGATCCCAAGGAGCTTGACACCCCAGGTTTATGATAAGTAACCCCTCCACATGCTTTCAATGAAGGGTCAGGCGGAGCTGGTTCAGAGAACTCTTAGAAGAGTCTTTCAATAGAGGATGTAGGAGGATACTCCTTCGATGGATCATCTAGGTCAAGGAGCCGAAGTATGTCTCGATCTGCCTGAAAACAGCGGAAGAGCGTCTCGAGGAAAATGGGTATCTTTAAGTCTTATCGGTCAGTTAGAGCAGAGGCACGAAGTAGATCAAAGACTAAGAATTTTAAGTCGAAGCCTCAGTCAGTAAGGGCCTCACAAAGGAAGTCAAGCTCAGGCTCAGGGTATGATACCATGTCGGATAGTAGCTCAGAGGACTTGAGTATGCCTTATAGGCGGCCCAAGACGATGACTTTCACCTCTAGGATCACGAGGTTTTAGATATCATTGACGTGCCAAACTTCCACCAAATGTCTGAATGTATGAGGGGAACAAAGATCCAGATGATCACCTATGTAATTTTTTTTCTGCAGCTGAACAAGAAGAGTGGCCTATGTTAGTGTGATGCAAGATGTTCTGCCAAACCCTGAGTTGTTTGGTGAGAAACTAGTTTGATAGCTTAGACCCAAAGAGTGTGGATGGGTTTGAAGAGTTGACTAACAAGTTCTTAGAAGAGTTCTCGCAGCAGAAATAATATGACAAGGATCCAAGAGAGATACACAGAATCAAACGAAAGCCAAATGAAGGGCTTCAAGCATTCATGGATCGTTTCAAGGTGGAGAGTGCACACATCAAAGGAGTGCCTTCGGTGCATGGTCAACCAGAGCTAGCCAAAAAGCTCAATGATAAGATCCCAAAGAATAGTGATTAGATTTTCAAAATTGTTAGTGCATGCATAATGAGAGACAGTTGCTAATACCACTAAAGTCATCAGATCTCTTCACTAGGAAAAGGGTGCTAACAAAGCTGCTTAGTCTAAAACTTAAAGTTGGTCTAGAAACAGGAGTCATAAGAGGGGGTAAGGAAGAAGCATGGGGACTTGTGCTCCCTATGCTAGGAAAGAAGATTTTACACCTCTGACGAAAACTCCAAAAGAGATTATCGTTATGGATAATGTAAACTTTCTACCACCACCTCTGATGGTGGCGACTCTAGAGAAACAGAACATGAACAAGTTCTGTGACTATCACCAAGATCAAGGCCATAACATAAATGATTGCTATCATCTTAAGAAGCATATTAAATAGGCAGTGGCTTCAGGAAGATTGACTTATCAAGTGAAGGATATTAGGCAAAGTGGCAAAAAGAATAAGGGCTCAGCCAAAGGAAAGGGGAAGGTTATAAGCATGGTGAGATCCTAAGGGTAAACCCGCAAGACCCCTATGAGAGGGTTGAACACTGATGGATAACGCGAATTTGTGTTTCTCGTTAGTAACCTGCTATCCAACTAGTATACTGCCAGAGATGATGGATGCCATGATTAAAGCATTATAGCTAGAAGGAAATACTTAGGTGGTAGCGTCTTCGAAAATCATTATTGAACACTATTTTTAGAAATCTCAGCTATCCGGATAATAAAGGTCGAGGCTCGAGGAGTTCTTAAATACTACTGGTAGGTTTCTCAGGGAAAGTTATTATACCCCTTGAGGTTATTGATTTGGAGGTCATCTATAATAGAATATGGGCAGAAAACCAAGATAAATGATAATGCAATTTGCAGTAAGTCAAAATCCATTCTCCTAATAACACTAATGGGTAATAAGTGAGGTTGGACTAGCATCCGGGCGTGCTTGTTTACGTGTTTGTGTGAGCACTCGTAGAGGTGACAATTTAGTCACTAGTTTAATACGCTTGTTTTCTTTGATTTGCTGGTGACTACGAGGGTATGTTCCTATTTATTTTTCGTGTCCCTTAAATGTGTTTTATATGTATGTTAATTATTTATACTAGACTAGATCTATCCGCTGCGTACTCGTAAGAGTTAAATTGGTTAACTTGATTGTTAAATTCCAACAAAACTTGCTTCTTTGTTCTGTATGCTCTTCACAACAAGACTCACATGCACATCTCTTCTTTGAATGTTCTATGAAGGTTTGGAGTTTGGTTCGAATTTTAGCTGGAATACAAGATGTTCCTCCTCAATTGAGGATATTATTGAATGGGTACAACCTATTTCTCGTAAATGAATAGCCAAGAGTATCATAGCCAAGCTTAATGTCGTTGTTACTTCTTACTTTATATGGCAAGAACAGAATAATAGATTGTTCAAAAAGAAGAATAGAATCGTGCAACAAGTTCGTGATATGATTATCTATACGGTTAGGCTAAAGCTCTGAACGTTTCGTTTCAAGAATACAAATCAAGTGATGAAGATGTTAGAGCCCAATGATTTTGGTTTTTATGGTTTAAATGGGGTTCTCAGCCATTAAAATTTCATCTATGGGCTGAGCTGGTGCTTTTTACTCGTTTAGTGTTTAGTTAGCTGTGTACCCACCTTATTTTAGGCTGCAAAGACCATTCTTGCCATAATTGCAAAGTTATATTTAAAGGCTGAAATTACTATTATACCCTTGGGCTAAAATAAGTCTTATACTCCAGAAATTTTACTCATAAAAACATGTGTTTATGTGTGTGTTCATGAAGGGAAGAGCTAGAAAACCTAAAGATGAAGAAATCATCATTTTTGATGATTCAAGATGATTCTTGAGATGTTGGTGCTAGATATATGATGCTACAAGCTTTCCTAAATAATCTCCATCAAATGTATGAGTTTAATTCAAGTTAAGATTTCATGATCATGGTGGAAATTGGGGCGTTTAGTTAAAAAGTTTTTTTTATGGAAGGCGAATTAATCTCTTATATTGGAGGCGAATTAACCTCCACTTCTGAAGGAGACTTAGTAAATTTCTTTGGAATGCAAATTAAAGATTTCTTTGGAAGGCGAATTAATTTCATTCCCAAGGTGAATTAATCTTGTTTCCAAGGAGAATTAATCACTTCTTAAGAGGAGAATTATTCATATTTGCTTTCGTATTATACGGTTTATTTCTTTGATTTGTAAAATCCCGTGAAACGTTATTTTCCGGTTTAATCAAGAATAGTAAAATCCCGTGTATTCTTAAGACTTAAAACACTTAAAACCAACTAACTTTAACATAATTACTTTGTATCACTGTCCGATCAACAAGTAATCTAATAACATCAACATAACAATGACTACTCTTGCTGATTTTATGATACTCTCTAGTGCGGACAACCGTCCACCAATGTTGGACAAACACCTGTATGATTCTTGGAAAAGTAGAATGGAACTATACATGCTAAACAGAGAGCATGTAATAATGATACTTGAATCTGTTGAACACGGTCCACTCATTTGGCCTACGATTGAAGAAAATGGGATGACCAAGACAAAGAAATATGCTGAATTATATGCTACTGAGAAAATTTAAGCTGATTGTGATATTGAGGAAACTAATATCATTCTTCAAGGTCTACCAGCTGATATCTATTCACTTGTTAATAATCACAGATGTGGAAAACTAGAAGGGGGTTGAATAGTTTACCGCTTTTTAAATTAATGTTATGTTTGTTTATAAAAACTTATATTCGACTTTATGTGAATTCACAATATGCTCAATATAGACAATTTAACTAATCAAGTAAGTAATGATAAGATGTAAATAAATATGCCACATAAAAGATAAGAGATGGAAAGATCAAACCACAACACGAGGATTTATAGTGGTTCGGTAACGAAGCACCTCTTCGCCCTACTCCACTCCCCGAGCACCAAACTCGAGAGTTTTCTTCACTACGTTAACAAGCTCCCTTTAGGCGAAGAAAACCGTACACAACTTAGCTTACACCAATTTCTGACACTAAGCTAAATGTCGAGTTCTAATCCTAGCTAAAACTAATCTATCACAACACAACACACCACTTCACGACAATTCACAACTTGGCTTTACTACACAACATCTCTCTTCTTCACAACTTCACTTTGCTTCACAACTTCACTTCACCAAGACACTATTATGATCACACCAATCTATCATAACTTACTAAGATCACCCAATCTAACTATACTTACAATGATCACTACAATCTACTTGGTATACACAAGTAGGATACACACCTTCACAATATACACAAATGATTTACATGATATGATAAAATTGCAACAAAGTTGCAAGGACATACACTAAGCTATAATACTTCTTCACTTGATAATAGGAAGTATTCTTCTCTTGCACTTGAGGATCAAATATTGGATCACTTGGAAACAAGGCTTTATGATTTAATGATCAAAGGAAAGAAAGGAAAGTATAAACTAATTTAGAACAGAAAGAAAGTGTGTGCAAAAGGTGATAAAATTAGTGGGTAATAGTCCAGTATTTATAGGCAAGCTATGACAAAAAAACATGTGGTCGGTCCCCTATTAGGGTACCGGTCCCCTTAAAATTAAGGGGGCCGCCCATGCCTGATGCTCCATTTTTTGTCTTTTCTAGGGGAGGTGTTTTCTGGAACATTTATAGCTGTTTTTGGGTAGAAAATTTGAATTAAAATATTTATTTGAATTAAACATTTCTTTTAAATCTAAAAATGTTTTATAAAAGATATAAAAATGTTTGTGTCATTTTTATAAAAAGTGTGAGGTTAAATAAAAAATCCTTTGATCATAAACTACATTAAGCATTTGTTTATTCATACATTTAAGTGATTAAATTTTTGAAATAAAAATTTACTACTAATTACTTGTTTATAATTAATTTTTTATTAATTGTTTTACATTTTGTGATTATCAAAACGTAGAGAGATCAAAAATATTTACAATGTTTTTAGGCATTATTTCTATCAACAATCTCCCCCTTTTTGATGATTACAAAATCTAAACTCATTAAATGTAAAATTTATTTTAAACAAGTTTTTAGTGAGTTTTATTTCCATTTCTCCTCTTTTTGTAGAATTTAAAAGCTTCACCAATTAGCATTAGTAAAAATGACGAAATAAATGCTCCCCCTTGATGTGTACCCCCCTTGTTCGAGGGCACCAATGAATCGAGCTATGGTATCTTTGCTACAAAAACAAGTTAGAAGAACAAGATAACTATTTTTAACATGTAGCAAAAAAATATTTAAACATGTTGATAATACTTAACAAGTGTCAAGTTATTTGTGTAAACTAATAATCATAAATATATATCAACCAAGCTTAACTTTTATGGATATGAAAAATTCAATCTACCAAAGAGCAAACAAGTGCATAATTAAAACATAAGACTAAAGTCCATTCATTAAACATAATAATTGTGTATAACACACAATCATGCATACACCAAGTAGAAATAATATGCTTGATGCATTTAGTATAAAATGCATAAAATTTAAACTATAAAGATCCTAATATTCCTAGATTGCCATAGGAAACTATTAGACTTGCTTGCAAAAGGAGTGGGTTGGATATTTATTTGAAAGCGATAAAAAGTAAGCATGTAATATGCTTAGTTGGTTGTTGGTGGAGAGTTTGGAGCAGAGGTGGTTGTTCGAGGGTAATCTCGATGGACTTAAGGTGGTGGTTGTGGTCGAGTGAGAAGAAATTCAATCCAATTGATATCTTCACTCAAGGTAAGGAATACATTTTGGGTAAAGATGCAACAAGGACAATAGCCAACATGTTGTTCAACTTGATCCAAGTTGATGGTATGAGGTAAGTTTGGAGAGTAAGGAGATGAGGAAGTGTTACGTTGTGAGAGGTGCATGGCTAGGAGATTTGATAAGTCTTGAAGTTGGTTAATGTCATTCATGAGCATTTCTCTACTTGGAGAAGGAGGAAGTGGAGGTTGTGGGTGGTTGTCACCTTGAGGTGAAAGAGGAGTATGAGCATGAAGCACACTAGCAACATGTGGATTGATGAGCAAGTAAGGAAATAGGGGTTGTGTTTGAGGTTGATTGATGCTTGGTGAAATGGAAGCTTGTCCAACATTAGTGTCACAAGAATCACTAAGTAGAATTGAGTGAGATTGTAGCGAAACATGGTTTGAATGAATAGTAGGTTCATTGATAGGAGATTGTGGATTGGGCATTGGTGTTGGTAAGTTAACATCAACCTCATTTGAAGAGTTATAATGGTTCAACTTCTTCCTCCATGTGTGTCTTACTAACATTTTGGCAACCCTTAAAGGTTTGGGTGAAGGTTTATGAGGAGAAGACATTAGAGAAGACAAGGTGAGTGTGGAAAATATGTTAAGGATGAGGGTTGATTTATACTAGGAAAATTGTGTAATTAAGGAAAGATAGACATTGTTAAAAAGTCAATCCAAAGGGTGTTGGTGAGTCCAGGGAAATTATAGCTAATTCTAGGTGAAAGAGGGTCAAAGAGCAAAAGGAAACAGTGAAAATCATGTCTCAGGTGGCCGGTCCCCTTAATTGTATGGTCGGTCCCTTTAATTTTAAGGGGACTGCGTGTTTGATTTAAGGGGGACGCCACCTAAAAAGACCAGACAGTCTAGGTTTTTGTTTTTGTTTCAGGAAATGGTAAAAAGGTGGACTGTTTTGTGGCCATTTTGCAGCATGTCCTAGTTTTTATGCCAACTAAGTCTACAACATTTAGCAAGCAAGCAAAGATGTAATTTTTGTTTTAAGCATGATCAAGTCTAAGGGTATTTAGCAAGAATAACATGTAGACAAGTATGTAAT
>BQNB010061383.1:0-17951 GCA_026074375.1 Tanacetum coccineum | reverse complement strand
TATGGACTTCAAAGAAAAACGACTTGTTTCTCTTGATAAGTCAAAGATTGAGTGCTACAACTGTCATAGAAAAGGGCATTTTGCTAAAGAATGTAGATCTGGAAGAAATCAAAGAAGAAGATCTTTTGGTGACAATGGCAGGAGCAATGCACCAACAAATGAATCTTCATCACAAGCACTGGTGGCTAAAGATGGTTTAGGAGGCTATGACTGGAGTAATGATTTTGAAGTAGAACCAGTCAACTATGCTTTGATGGCTATCTCCTCTTCAAGCTCATCAAGTTCTTCTGACAGTGAGGTACAAAAATGTTCTAAAAAATGTCTTGAATCATTTAAATGTCTTCAAAAGAACTATGATACTGAAAGAGAAAAGCATAACAAAGCAAAACTATAAATCATGGGTTATGAGATAGCCTTAGAGTCACTAGAATATAGGATTCTTGGACATGAAAAGAATGAATTGGCTTGGGGTGAGAAATATGAATTTCAAAACTATGAGCTTAAATATAGAGAAAGAAAAATTAACAACTTAAATCTGGAGTTAGAAAAGGTTGTTAAGGAAAGAGATGAGTTGAAAATTAAGATTGCTAAATGAGAAGATTCAACCAAGAATCTTGATGAAATACTTAACAGTCAAATGAGTGCTAGAGATAAATCTGGTTTAGGATATAACACACAATTGAATGAATTAAGTAGCAATCATGAAACTGATAGTGAGAATAGTTTTAGTGTTTTTGATGGCAAAACTAGTGATGAAGAGTCCACACCAACCAATGATACGTCTTCCAAAGTAGATGGGTATAAAGCTGTTCCCCCTCCCATTACAAGGAACTTCTTAAATCTAAGAGTTGACATATCATTTGCAGGGTTAGATGAATATGCCATAAGGAATAAAATCATTGAATCATAAACATCTGAGCTTAATACTAAAACAAGTGAGACTTCAGGTTAAACAAATGCTGCAAATACTGTAAAGCCTAAATCAGCCAATGAGTCAGTTAAGTCTAATCCTAAAATTGATAGAGACAGAGTTATCATTGAGGATTGGACCTCAGATGATGAGGAAGAAGTGTCTAAAGTGCAAACAGTTAAACCTGAGACTCAAACAGTTAAGACTAGAGATGATAAAAGTGGTCAAAATTCTAAGAAACAAGGAATTGATTTTAGGAAAGTAAAAACTTGTTTTGTTTGTAAAAGTACTGACCATTTGATCAAAGACTGTAATTTCCATGACAAAAAGAGTCAAGAGCCAAAGTTGAAAAATGTGGTTAATACTGGTCAAAGGGTGGTCAAACAAGTATGGGATAATACCAAAAGGGTTAATCATCGAAACTTTTCAAAATATCCACATTTAAGTAAGACCTTTGTCCCATCATGAGTACTAACAAGAACAGGATTTATTAATACTGCTACGCCTGTTTGTACTGCTAGGCCAAGTATTTGTACTGCTAGGCCAAGTATTAGTACTGCTAGGCCAAGTGTTAGTACTGCTAGGCCTGTTTGTACTGCTAGGCCAAGTATTTGTACTGCTAGGCCAAGTATTAGTACTGCTAGGCCAAGTGTTAGTACTGCTAGGCCTGTTTGTACTTCTAGGCCAAGTATTAGTACTGATACACCAAGTGTTAGTGCTACTAGGCCTATTTATGTATCTAGACCCATTTACCCAAGAATGGACAATGTAAGACCAATAGGCACATGTTCACCTAACAAGATGTCTTACTACACAAAACAAGCATTTAGACACAAAGATTTCAAACAAGATGTTAAAACTTTTGAGGTTAAAAATATAACTACTGCTAGGACAAGAGCAGCAGTAAATACTAGTAAGGGTAAAATGGTTACTGAACTTAAAAAGTCAAGATAGGTTTGGGTGCCAAAGGGAGAATACCTGGATCATGTGTCCAAAGACAGTGGATCATTCATGCTCAAGAAGGTTAAGTATGTTGACCCAAAAGGGATTTCAAGCTGGCTTGGGTCCCTAAGAGACACTAATGCTCTTATTTTTGTGCAGGGCAATCCAGAGATCGTGTTACAGGATCATGCAGTAGTGGATAGTGGTTGCTCTAGCCATATGACTGGCAACAAAGCTTATCTATTAGATTATGAAGATTTTGATGGAGGCTTTGTGGCTTTTGGAAGTGATCAAAAGGAGGTAAAATAACAGGTAAAGGTAAAATAAAAACTGCTAATTTAGACTTTGATGATGTCTATTTTGTAGATGAACTAAATTTTAATCTTTTCTCTGTCTCACAAATGTGTGACAAGAAAAACAGTGTCCTCTTTACTGACACTGAATGCCTCATCCTATCTCCCAGCTTTAAACTTCTTGATGAAAGTCAAGTTGTACTTAGAGCTCCTAGAAAGGATGATGTGTATAACTTAGATTTAAAGAACATTATTCCTTCTGGAGGTTTAACTTGTTTATATGCAAATACAACAACTGATGAGTCTAAATTATGGCACAGGAGATTAGGTCATGTGAATTTCAAAAATATGAATAAACTTGTTAAGGGAAATCTAGTTAGAGGCCTACCTTCTAAAGTTTTTGTGAATGACCATACTTGTGTTGCATGCAAAAAGGGTAAGCAACATAAGGCCTCCTGTAAGCCTAAGTTAGAAAGGACCATCAAAAAGCCCTTAGAATTACTTCATATAGACTTGTTTGGACCTGTCTCAGTACACAGTATTAATAAGAAAAGATATTGTTTGGTTGTAACTAATGATTTCAGCAGATTTAGTTGGGTATTTTTCTTAGGTACTAAGGATGAAACTAGTGAGATCCTTTTTACATTTATCACAGGCTTAGAAAACCAACTGAACCACAAAGTTAAAATCATTAGATGTGATCATGGGATAGAATTTAAGAACTATGCTATGAATGAATTCTATGCTAAGAAAGGAATCAAGAGGGAGTTTAGTATAGCTAGAACTCCACAACAGAAAGGAAAAATAGGACCCTAATTAAGGCAGCTAAAATTATGTTAGCAGACTCACTTTTACCTATCCCATTTTGGACAAAGGCAGTTAATACTGCTTGCTATGTACTGAATAGGGTATTACTGACCAAACCTCAAAATAAGACACCTTATGAACTATTAATAGGCAAATCACCTATTATTAGTTTTATAAGACCTTTTGGGTGCCCCTTGACCATTCTGAACACTTTAGATTCCTTGGGCAAATTTGATGGAAAATCTGATGAAGGTTATTTACATGGATACTCTACCACTAGTAAGGCTTTTAGGGTATACAACAAAGGAACCAAAAGAGTAGAAGAAAATATGCACATAGAAAATATGCACATTGATTTTCTTGAAGATCAACCTAATGTAGCAAGAAGTAGACCTGATTGGATGTTTGATCTTGATTTTCTAACAAATTCAATGAACTATGTTCCTGTTAGTGTAGAAAATCAGGTTAATATGGATGCAGGTACACAAGATTCTTATGTTGCAGGTTCATCAGGAAAAGAAAAAGAACCTTCTCAAGAATACTTTCTGCTTCCAATACACCCTCATAGGCCAAAGATTTTAGTAGGAGATGTTGTTCAAAATACACAAGAAAAACCTTCTAAAAATGCTTCTAAAGACAAGGATGTCCAAGATACAGAAGATGCTACTGACAAGGAAGAACAACGTCAGATGACAAAAAGTGCACAAGACTTGCAAGATGAACTTGAGAAGATGATTTCTCAAGAATTAGCTGTAAAAGCTATGAATAATGACTCAAGACAAGCCTTTGAAAAAGAAAAGAGGAGAATTGCATCTCAAAAGAAGGAAGCTAAGGCTACCAGTACTAACATACTTAGTACTAATAGGCCATTTGTTAGTACTGATAAGCCATCTGTTAGTACGGATAGGCCATTTGTTAGTACTGATAAGCCATCTGTTAGTATTATGAGTACTCCCACAAGGACAAATGTTGGTAAATCATCATTTGTTTATCTTGGAGGTACAATACCTATTGATGCATCTACTTTCCCTAATGCTGATCTACCCATTGATCTTAATATGCCTGATTTGGAAGATGCTTCTGAAACTCTCTCAAATGATGGTATATTTAATGGAGCTTATGATGATAATGAAGATGTGGGTGTAGTGGCTGATATCAGCAACATGGATAACTCCATTGTTGTCAGTCCTATTCCCACACTCAGAATTCATAAGGATCATCCAAAAGGACAGATTATAGGAGATCCTTCATCAGCAGTTCAAACAAGAGGGAAGATTTAAAAGGCTTATTTAGTCCAACAAGTTTTGGTAAGTTATATCCACAAACACAACAGAAAAAATCATAAAGATCATCAAAACTGTTTGTTTGCATGTTTCCTCTCCCAAGAAGAACCTAAAAACATATCACAAGCCTTAAAGCATGAAAGCTGGGTTGAAGCAATGCAAGAGGAATTGCTCCAGTTCAAGTTACAGTAGGTTTGGATACTTGTGGATTTGCCATTTGGTAAGAAGGAAATTGGCACAAAATGGGTTTTCAGAAACAAAAGATATAAAAGAAGCATTGTTGTGAAGAATAAAGCCAGGCTTGTAGCTCAAGGTCATAGACAAGAAGAAGGAATAGACTATGATGAGGTTTTTGCACCTGTTGCTAGAATAGAGGGAATCAGGCTGTTCTTAGCCTTTGCATCATATATGGGATTTCTTGTCTATCAAATAGATGTTAAAAGTGCTTTTCTCTATGGCACAATTGAAGAAGAGGTGTATGTTCATCAACCTTCAGGCTTTGTTGATCCTGCTTATCTAAATAAAGTCTATAATGTGGTTAAAGCTCTTTATGGTCTACATCAAGCTCCTAGAGCTTAGAATGAGACACTCTCTTCATTCATGCTGGAACATGGTTTTAGAAGAGGTACCATAGACAAAAGCTTGTTCATCAAGAGGAACAAGAGTGACATTATGTTAGTCCATGTTTATGTAGATGACATCATATTTGGCTCTACTAAGAAGTCTATGTGTACTGAATTTGAACAAGTTATGCAAAAAAGATTCCAGATGAGCTCTATAGGAGAGCTTACATTCTTTTTGGGACTACAGGTGAAGCAATAACCTGATGGAATCTTCATTAGTCAAGACAAGTATGTAGCTGACATTCTTAAGAAGTTTGATTTTTGTTCTATCAAAATAGCTACTACTCCTATTGAGTTAAACAAGCCCTTGGTTAAAGATGAAGATGGTGTAGAGGTAGATGTGCATGAATACAGATCAATGATTGGTTTTCTGATGTATTTGACTGCATCAAGGCCAGGCATCATGTTTGCTATCTGTGCCTATGCTAGGTTTCAAGTCACTCCAAAAGCTTCCCATTTACATGTTGTAAAGAGAATATTTAGATATCTCAAACATCAACCCAGACTAGGGTTATGGTATCCTAGGGATTCCCCTTTTGAACTAGAAGCTTTCTCAGATAGTGATTATGCAAGAGCCAGTCTTGATAGGAAATCAACAAAGACTCATATCTTGGTAGTGCAAAAAGCAGACAACTGTGGCAAATTCTACTACTGAAGCATAATATGTTGCAACTGCTCATTACTGTAGGCAAGTACTATGGATACAAAACCAAATGATGGATTATGGCTTTAACTTCATAAACACCAAAATCTATATTGACAATGAGAGCACCATATGTGTTGTCTAGAATCCAATCTATCACTCAAGGACCAAGCACATTGAGATTCGCCATCACTTCATAAGGGATTGTTATGAGAAGAGATTGATAGATGTTCTCAAGATTTACATTGACTCAAATGTTGCAGACCTTCTCACCAAAGGATTTGATGTTACCAGGTTTAACTTTTTGGTGGTCAGCATTGGAATGTTAAATCTATAGTTACATTTGAGGAGAGGTTAAATTGTTAAGTTTGTAAATACTAGTTTACATTAATACTGCTAGGGTATTAATGCTGGTAGTTAGGATATAGTTAGTTCAAGTTCAAAGTATATTTTTCTTATTATTGCACTAACTTTTCAGGATAAGCATGGATTTGAGGATGGATAGATGCAATGCGGGCAAATTCTACTCATATATGGTCTGTAAGTACTAAGTATTAGAGTTAATGCTGATAGTCTACAAGTTAATTCTGGTGGATTACTTGTTAATTCTGTAGACTTAAAGTTAATTCTGGTAGTCTATTTGTTAATTCTGGTAGACTATATTAGTACTGGTAGACTAATTTTAATACTGGTAGATGACCGTTGGTGCTGGTGAGGAAAAATTGACTTTTCTTATTTAAATATTACCGTTAGAGATTTTTACGGCGCATATTTATAAGAGAGGTTTTCTATTTGGATAATTACTGCATTTTATTCTATAAAAATCTTTCTCTGCTCTAAAGAAACCTCTTTTACAGTCGGTCCAATAAGAAACCTTGTTATTCATCGATTAAAACTCAATTCTTTCTCTCTATCAGTACTTAATCATTCACTCGTATCAAACCCCGTACTAGAATTTGTATTTTTATGACTTTTGTTCATCAACGTGTTCATATGGCTAATCTAAAGTACTCGGACAAGCATAATATGGTAGCTTTCCTGAAGAAACCAAATGAAAGTGTTGGTTTCACTGAGGCGGTAGATTTCCTTAAAGGTTCATCTCTCAGGTATGCCTTATCTCATAATCCTACTATCTATGACTCCCTAGTCAAACAGTTCTGGCAAACTGTCGCAGTCAGAACACTTGCTAATGGGACTCAACAATTAGTAGCATCTATAGACTCTAAAGAATATACTATTACTGAGGTATCTGTCAGAAGTAAACTTCAGTTGGCAGATGCAACAGGAATACATAATTTATCTGATGCTGAAATATATGTTCGATTAGCCACATTGGGGTATGTCACTGAGGGCAAATTAACTTTTTGGAAAAAGAACTTTTCACCCCAATGGAAATTCCTAATCCATCATATTTTACATTGCTTAAGCCCTAAGTCTGGTGGATGAGATCAATTTGGTAGTACTGTTGCTACTGCATTAATCTGTCTATCTAGTAATAGGGTTTATAATTTTTCTAAAATGATTTTTGATGGGATGGTTCATAACTTAGAGAGTAATTCAAAATTTTTAATGTATCTAAGGTTTTTACACACCTCGCAATTTTCGATATTTTAAATGACTATTTTACCCTTTGACTTTTCGGGTCCGATTTGACTTCTTAACTTTTGACCTTTTATCGTCACATAAAAACGATTACCGTGTAACTGTTAAAATTTTCAGAACATATTTTAATAATAAATCATATTTATTATTACATACCTCGAGTACAAATTTGTTTTTAAAACTCATTTGACTTGAAAACGAGAAAATATAGATTTTATTCCTAAGTTGACTTATCAAAAACGACTTGCTAAATCACGTTTTCACAACTCGGACTCTAAAGAAATTTGATGTAAAACGACATTCCTGACAACTTTTTAGTTTTAACCGAGACCGGAAAACAGTCAGAAAGTGACTGAAATGCCCTCGCAAGAGTTAGAAACGAGAAAATAATTATGTTATATTTAATTAACACTTTTTATTAAATGAAAATATTTATGAAATATTATCAAATAAATACTCGTTTTTATCGGAAAAATAATGTGGAAAACAATGGCGCGAGTTTCATGACTCGAATCAACCGTTAACTAGTGCAAACGAGTCCCGAACCGATAGTTATAAAAACTATATTAAAAAGTTACATTTTTAACCCTAAACTATTATTCACTTTACAATTTCATATTAAACTTTTATATATAAATAAAAGTTTATACAATTTTATTCATTTTTAACAAAAACATAACACACACATACATATACAACTCTCTCCCTCTCACTCATTATCCGGCCACCGGCCGCCGCTCGGACCACCAGCCGCCGCCAGCCACCACCGTCGTTCGCCGTCGTCGGAAAACTTTTCCGGCCGAAACTAAAAACATTTCTTATCAACCGATCTACCGGATCCACTATACCACGCGCCGCCACGCCCCTCCCCTTCGTCCTCACTCCACGGCCGCCACCGCCACTCCACACCAACCCACACCCGCCACTCAACACCAACCCACCTACGTCATCACCACGCACCACCACGCCATCGTCACCACCCACCACCGCCGCCCTCTCCACCACAGCCACCTACCCACCTCTACCCAACTCCACACCATCATCGCGGCTGTCCACACCATCGTCGTCACCTTCACAACTGACCACCGCCATCACCACCATCATCATCCTCATCTCCACCTCACCACCGCAGCCAACACTTCATCCCCTTAAGGCCACCACCGCCACCACGGCTGGTATCACAGCCGACACCATCACCATCGTACGCCATCATCCGAACACCACCACCATAACCGGCCACCAACAATAGCCGCATACCACCACCACCTTCACCTCTTTTATTTTTGAGTTTGGTTGGTTAAATCTTTTATAAAAAAAACTAATAAAAACTTTGAGTGGTTGTATTGTTCTAACTTGTTCATTTTTGATTTATTTAGTTTAGTTTTTGGTTCTTTTGTTTCGGTTGATATACACACCCGAATAGGGTGTTTGGTTGCTAGTGTAATAGCCCGAAAATGGGTGTTTGTCGCTGCGTTTTAAACTGCAGCAGGGGTGTTTGGTTTGCTGATTTACAGCCCACAAGGGGGCGTTTGGTTTGTTGTTTAACAGCCTTTAGGGGCGTTTGGATTTGTGATAAACTGCCCCTAAAGGGGTGTTTGGTTTAGCTTATTTTTGTTAATTGCTTTATCTCGTATAGATATATATTGAAATACGCGGATATTTTGCAACAATGATTGATTGAAAATAGGAAAACGTTGAGTTCTGTAGAATGGGAAACGTCATACAAACGGCAAAGTCATGCCGAAATTTCTAAAAATCTTATTACTTAGTAAATTTTCATTAAAGTTTATACTATTTTAGAAACCCGATAAAATGACAAAGTTATATAGTTTTTAAGATTATTAAAGTGTTATTTTACAATAAATCGGTAAATAAACGAAAAATATACTTTTATAAACAAGATAACTAGTTTAGTTAAAACGCGTAACGAAATATTAAATTATAAAATATCATTTTATAATTCCTAACTATAACTTTTGTAAAGTCTTGAAAACATCATTTACCTAACTCGTAACTTTAAAACGTGTATTTACTTTTACGCAAGAACTTTTTATTAATTTAATTGGTGACTTTTGAAAAAGTGTCGAATTATATTATTACCGTTATTTTAATCACATAATACTTGTAAGTATTATAAATTGCAACTTATTCTTTTGGTTGTTTGTTTTTATTATATAGTTCACCATATGAATTATATAATTGTTTCTTTTATATGTAATATATACGGAATATATTACATACCTTGCGTTTTCTGTTCGATTTATTTTATTTAACCAACCACCAAACTCATCCAACTTGAAATCCAAATCCCTTATCAACTAGTCGCGTTGATGTACTCATCCATCGGTAAACCCAAATTCATCATCCTAAGCTAATGGAATTTAGCTGTTAAGTTAAGCTGCAACTTCTTGGTCGAGCCGTTCCGTTCTCCGTTTGTGCTGTGCTTATTATTTGCATTTCTGCTAGTTGCTCTGCAACATCAAGGTGAGTTCATAGCCCCACGTTTTACTTGTTTTAATGAATGTTTTTATTATCTTTTGGGTGAGAAACATGCACGTATTACAAACTCGTTACGTTACAGAATTTCAAACTCGTTTCACACTAATTTACAAACCTGGTTACTTGATTGATATCCACACTTCATTCTACTTATTGGGAATAGAGTTACTTAAAGTTGTTTTTGAATAAAATGGTTATTTCTTCATTGACATAAGTGTTTTCAGTTACCATCGTCCTATTTTACGTGTTCTAAGATTGCTTACAAACCTACTACTCCCGAATTATCATGAACTTTTAGTTTCTCGACCGAAGGACCGGTTGAGGAAGCGCGAGTGGGGAGATAGATCTATTGGTACTAATTATCCCTAATCCGCTATTGGTTTCCACTTAACGAAGAACAAACGGATATATGTCATGTCGAATGTGCATATATGGTGGTCCTTTGGTTTGGACACCGGTTAAGGGCAGAGAATACTATACTACAGGAATAACATGCCCTGTTGATTAATATAGCTTCAGTGTCATGAGCTTAGCGCAACAGTATACACTCTTCATGCGATATTGTATTCGTTATAATAGTCTCATGTGCTTTGTATGTGAAGTTATATCTCCTATAACTGTCACGTGCGTACTGTAAAACCTTGTGACCACACTACATGTTGAATGATTCTGATATTAACGGTTTTTTCCGTAATACCTTGAGTGAATCAGTATTCACTAACGTTTTTTGCTCGATAAATGTTTTAACTTAAACCTATGAAATTCACTCACTTTATGTTGACTGTTTTAGCATGTTTTTCTCAGGTTGCTTTAGCTTTGACTTCTTTGATGTGCTATGTGGAGTCCTACGTTCAACATTTATACTCTTTCAAGACTTATCAAATATCATACTCGTTGTCTTTTGAAAACCAAATTATGCTTCCGCTACATTTTACTTATGTTTCTGTAAATGTTTAATTTCCTATAAAATTGTAAAACTTATTTAATTTTAAAACAATGCAAACGATTATGATTTTTTCAAAACGACCATTATTGGTCGTTCCTTAAGCCTTGTTGTTCGGATTATGATGACGGTCACGCACCTCGACACGTATTCCGGCCGGTCCGTCTGGGGGTGTGACAGATTGGTATCAGAGCCAAGGTTATAGAGAACCCGGTAGAATATATAGGTAGAATATCTAAGTTTGGTCTATAACCAGTATGTGATCCTTACGTGCTTTTAGGTGTGCCATATACGTGTTTTTACTATGAGCTTACGCTTATCTTTTCTCTGCGATTATTTTTTTCTCTACGGTTATCTTTTCTCCAAGGTTATCTTTTCTTTGCGGTTATCTCTTTTCCGCGGTTTACGTCCGCCTTACGTTTATTCCTCTATTTACTTATATGGAAGTTGTCTTTATAAATATTAAACCTTTCTAAGACATTGTGGATGACATAATGGTCTCTAAATTTGTCTAAGACATTGTGAGCGATGCAATGGTCTCGAACTTATTATCCATAACCTTATACAATATCGTATTACATGAAACCCGACACGGTTATGTTTACATGGAATTATGTATGAATCTAAGTTTCACAAGTCTTTTATGGGCGAGACTTGTAACTGGAGATTTAATATGGTAATTGCTATGTAAACTCGTTCATAAAAAGATCTTAACCTTATTTACTTTAACCGTATATTCATCAGCTATTTTGAACTCTATGTCGATCTTCCCTAATTGTTTCTCCCCGTCTCCGAAGACAAGTTTTAAACACTCGTCTCATACTCACTAGAGTGCCTGCATCGTATTTTCATCCACCACCTTGAAGATTTTATGAGTGCGCGTATTGCATCAGAAATTATTAAGTAAGCTAATTTATAATCTCTTCATTTGAAAGGATTGGGACACCTCTTTATTTAAATAAATAAATTGTATAAATTAGTCTATACTTATTCATTTATTCTAATTATTTTATTTCCTTTACCCCGTTCGATTTTGAAGTAAATACCGACGACAAGACAAGGAATGAGTTCCACGAAGATCGAGTGTATTGTAACCCAACGAATTGTTAATGCTATCGAAGCTAATACTGTTTATGAGGAAAGAATCCACATGGATCGCGACTAAATGGATTAGGTCCGTACGCTAGGAAAACCAATGTGTAATAGAATGACAACGAACAAATTAGAATGACAAAAGTCGTGAGAGCTTACATTGTAAACAATTTCAAGACCATAAGTAGCAAAAATTTCCCTTCCACTACAAAAGAAAGTTGCACCACACTGGACCATGCACTGTGAAGTGCAATAACTACAAGAGTGTTGACCATGTGAGTAGGAATTATAGGACACCCGTTTCGATATTCGACTTAGGAGCCATAGTGGAAAACTAGAATTCTGAACCGTATGAACCGTATTTAGGAGGTTAAAACTTGTTGGAAGCCTAACGCCGTCAAAGCTAATGCTGACCGTTTAAGAAAGATTTTCCTTATCTAGTTGAAACCTAAGGTAGACTTAGACTGTATAACTTAGACTGAAATCTCTAAGAGCTTTGCACTAGTACTTACCTGTGAATTTCATGTATTGTGTGGATTTTTCTAAATTATTTGTGTAATTTGTGTCATGACGATTTTGTCAGTTACACTTTAATTCTCTAGTAAATATAAGTAAGCTACTCCTTTACCGTCTTACACCCATTTCACTATTATTATGTAAATTGTCTTATTGTTATTAACTAACTAGATGGTTTCCTATGAACTATTTTAGTGTCGTCTTATCAACGTAGTGGTTGTCTCGTTATGAACTATTTTACACCAGTTTACAAACCGTTTGCTGATAGCTTTTTGCTTATTTTAACACCTTATAAACTATTTTGATATCATTCCATAAACCGTTTTGTCAACATTTTTATTATTATCCTACTATTACCTCATAACTTATCTGACTATCAATTAATGAACTAACTCTTTTGTATTTTATAACTTATTTTACGGTTAATTATAAACTCTTTTGCTACCCTATTATAAATTATTTTGCAGTTATCTTACAAACTATTTTCATGTCACCTCATGAATTATTTCATTATCATTTATAAACTATTTCGCTGTCAATTTATGAAATATGTCGTCAACATCTTATGAATTACTTCGTGTCTTTTATAAACCATTACGTTGCCACTTTATAAATTGTTGGGTTGTCAACTCGTAAACCATTTGTTAGCTATACATTGTAAACCGTCACGTAACTTTCTTGTAAACTATTTTGTTATCACCTCATAAAACATTTCCTGTTATCTTACAAAATACCTTATGCCACCTTGTTTTCATTACCATAAACTGTTTTGCTACCTTATAAACCATATCGTTTATACCGTATAAGATTTTTTTACATAACATTAGTTTGACGAAATGAGCATTTTATCGTAGTTCCAAAATTATGCATAGCCTAATCACCTATGGATAATTCAGGAAGGACCATGCTATGTTGGGAGTAGTCACCATGAAATTTTTGTCAAATTACCCTTACATTCTATCTCTATTTTCTTCTCTTCCTCTACATTGTTAACGAGATTATATTGTACTTGTATTTTATTAATATTTTTACGTGCGCATTCATGAGTCGTGTCGGTCACGTATATTTGTATTCGTAAGCATCATAACTAGACAGATTTTCTTCAACCTTAGTATATAGAAACACCACAACCTTAGCCGAGAGACTAAATCATGCTTCCTGTAGTCATGGAAATTACAGATTGAAAGGTTCTAGAATGTAATGAGCATATCACTCTAAGTGGATTATAACCAATAGAACTAGAAGATTTTCTTCAATATACTTACCTTTTAGTGAGATAGAATCACGTGAATTATGAGATCCTCGTACCGACGAAACCTCTGATGGATCCTTCAGGATGTACAAGGACTACCGAAAATTTACAAGCTAACCGTTAACCGTTACCTAGTATAGACGACCTTTTCGATCAACTGTGAGGATGTAGCGTCTACTCGAAAATCGACCTAAGGACTAGCTACTACCAACTGAAAGTTCATGAGAAGAACAACTCGACACACGACCTATAGATTTGGGAACACTACCGGTATGACACGAGTATGAACTCAAACCTGATAATCACCGGAATCCTTTAAAAAGATCTAGAAACACGATCGTGTCTTACCATTCAGCAGAACTTTAAAACCTGACTTGAACTACCTTATCTCATTTTTAAGTTATTACTTTTCTCGTGAGCTCCTCCCAATTGTCGACCTTTATTCTGGGGATATTGTTTCTTAAAATGTCCACTATTCGCATCCCATCATCGTTTGTTATAGTTATTGTTGCTGTGTATTCTTATACTTTTGATTCACGACTTCATATGTTTGGGCTATGATTTTTTTTAATAATTAAAATGAATAAATATGTTATTAAAGATTTCTGACGATTTCGAATATACAATTTGTTCTTGTTAAGAGGTTATGAGATTTGTGAGTTACAACAAAGATGGCGATAAGGTTAGCCTTGAATTATAGTAAATTTAGTTGATTGGTTTTGGCGTAAAAGAAATTTTGGATAGTTTGGAAAATATGGTGGCATTATGGACAAGTTTATGGTCAAGTCCAGGGGTGATTTATAAAAATATAGTTGTTGGTCCGAGTTTTAAATGAGGGTAAAACGGACGTTTAAAAATGTCTCGAAAGGTTTATTAAGTGTCGAAAGTTTTTGAAAATATTCGTGGAGCTTCTTAATATCAAAACGAAGGTTTAGGAATTTTTCTAAAAATGATAAGTCGTTGCCGTTGGTCATTTCTAAATATAGCAACATTTTATATATATTTTTTGCAAGCTAAGTATTTTGGTTAAACGATAGGGTTTCAATAGTTCGTTTTTAGAGATATAAAAACGATTAAATTAAGGGATACTATTAACGTTTAGAAATTAAAACTTTCCTAAAATGAAAACTTTCTATAAATAGTAACTTTTCGTAAGAACGTCGTAACATCTTTATAAATTTAATAAGTCGTAAAAACACATTTTGTTGACTAAACTAAAGCACAAACATATATGGTTGTCTATTTCCTTATTAAACGTTGTGTGCAACGTTCCGTTATTATTATTATTATTTCTCGTTCTACGACGCGTCTACTTAGTAATTTGCGATTAGAGCCGTTCGGATTATACTTTATTCTCCTCCTTTGTTTAAGGTGAGTTGAGTCACGATACTTCCTCGTACTTTCTAAGTAAGTTGAATACTTACATCCTTTAGCCTCGTTCGATATTAATCACCGGTCCCTCTCTACAGAGTAGCTCTGCCCAAAACATTTAAAACCCTTATACAGAACAAACCCACGCGTCTACACTTTCACTCTATGTTTCACTTCACTATCAATAGAATATACCTTATAACATGTCATCAACCACAAAACTTGTGAAATGAGATAGTTGTGTCTAAAATACTCATGGTTTAATGAATTAAATAACCTGTCAAACTTATCCATAAAATTTTGTATATTAAGAAATGTCAAAACATTTGACTTATTGCTGGAAAATAAAATTTTAACGCCATTTATAAAAACGATTGTTAAATCCTAAATAATTTCCTAATCACACAATAGTTAACAAAAATCAATTCCCGGACGGGATTCCTTATTAAGGGGTAGGTACTGTCATCACCGACTCAGCAATTTTCGATACTTTTAAAATGACTATTTTACCCTTTGACTTTAAATGGTCCGACTTGACTTTTGACTTTTTTGACACTTTGTAAAACGGTCACATAAAAACCTATTACCCGTACCCGGTAAAAATTTTGAAACGTAATTTAAATAATAAAAAATCATAATTATGATTATTATCGCTCATTTGCAAACTTATTTTTCTAACTTATTTGACTTGAAAACGAGAAGATATATTTTGTTCCAAAATTGACTTATCAAAAACGACCCGCTAAATTACGTTTTCACGATTCAGACACTAAAGCAATTTGATGTAAAACGACATTCCAGACAACTTTTTAGTTTTGCCCGAGACGCGAAACCAAGCCCAAAGTGACTAAAATGGCCTCGCAAAATTTTGAATACAACGCGTACCGACACAGGAAAATAAATAAAGTTATATTTATCACTCTTTATTAAATAAAAATATTTAATAAATTCTTTAATATTTTAATCAAAATCATTTATTTAAAAACACAAATGTTCAAAATAAAGTTTTATTTTTACAGACAAAGTTTACCCGCGACACCCAATGGTACCAAATAAATAATAATGATTTTTAAGTAAATCTTATAAAAACATTTATAAAATATATAGAGTGAGAATCCTGCATTTTTATAGGAAAAAATATAGAGAAAAACAACGGCGCAACTTTCGTAATTTAATTCAATCGTTAACTTGCCTAAACGAGCCCCGAACCAATACCTAACAAAAATTACATCTTTGGTCCCTCTGGTAATATTTATAATATCAACCCTAAGCTATTATACATTTTTTATTTTATTTTAAAACTTTTTTTTATATAAATATGACCCATTAGGGTTTCATTTTCATTTATAACAAAACCTTACACACATATCTCCCTCGTCCTCTCCCCTCACTATTCCGGCGCCGCCTCCCGAAATCCGGCCACCTTTCTAGCCATAGCCGCCGCCTAAATCATCATCATCACCACCATTTTCCACAGCTACCACCACCCCGTCACGCATCTCTGCCTCCAACCGACACCAACATCACCACCACGGCTGCCCTGCCCCCGCCGCCACATCCACACAGCAACATCACCACCACTCGTCACCATCATCACCATCTCTGCCGCACCTCGCCACCATCACTACGGCTACTCCAGCCGCGACCACCTCACCAACGTCACCCCGTCACAACCAACAGCCGCACCATCATCATCTCCACCACCACACCGCCGACGCCATCATCACCACGAACGCCACGACAGCCACAACCGCGGCTGTCACAGCCGCGTACCACCACCACCTCACCCCTTTATTCATGAGTTTGGTTGGTTTATAGTTGTAAAAACTAGTAACAAATTTTGTGTGGTTATGTTCGTTTAAACTTGTATCGTTTTTATTTATTTAAGTTGGTTTTGTTCATTTATTTTGGTTGATATAATTGTCCGAAAAGGGGTGTTTGTTTCTGCATATAAACAGCCCCTAAGGGGTGTTTGTGTGCTGTGTTTTCGGCCCAACAGGGACGTTTGGATGGCTGTTATACAGCCATTTAGGGTGCGTTTGGATCTGTGGTTAACACCCACATGGGGTGCGTTTGGGACAGCAGCACCATTAGGGTGCGTTTGGGTTAATAAAACCTTAATAAGGGTGTTTGTTTCGCTGTTTTATTGCAGTAAAGGGAGTGTTTGGTTTTGGGGTTAACTTCCCCTAAAGGGGTGTTTGGTTCTGGCTTTAACAACCCATATAGGGCTGTTTGGTACAGCCGAGTAGGGTGCGTTTGGTTAATTGTTTAATTACTAACAAGGGTGTGTTTGGTTTTACTTATTCATGCTATTTGTTTTCGTTTAAATATATTTTTGAACCACGTGGATAAATTGCAACATATATTAATTTAGGAAAAACAATGAGTTTTGTAAAAATGGAAAAGTCGTATAAACGAATAGGTCATGCCGAAAATTTCTATAAATTACTATACTTAGTATTTTTCGCTACAACTTTTAATATCTTGAGAACTCGGTAAAAGGGACAAAGTTATATAGTTTTAAGGTTATTACCTCGTAATGATACAACAAATCGGTAAATAAACGAAAACTACACTTTTATAAACAATATAACTAGTTTAGTTAAAACGCGTAACGAAATACTAAATTATAAAATATTATTTTATAATTCCCAACTATAACTTTTGTAAAGTCTTTAAAACATCATTTATCTAACTCGTAACTTTTAAACGTGTGTTTACTTTTATGTACGAACTCTTTATTAATTTAATTAGTGACTTTTGAAAAAGTGTCGAATTATATTATTACCATTATTTTAATCACGTTCCTTATATAATACTTGTAAAGTATTATATACTACGACTTTTCCTTTTGTTTGTTTGTCTTTATTATATGATTCGCCCCATGAATTATATAATTGTTTCTTTTCATATGTAATATATGCAGAATATATTACATACTTTGTGTATTCTTTTCGGTGTATTTTATTTAACCACCCACCAAACTCATCCAACTTGTAATCCAAATCCCTTGAAAACCCCCCCAAATTCATTATCCTAAGTAGTAGGATATAGCCGTTAAATTAAGCTACATCTTCTTGGTCGAGTTGTTCCGTTCTCCATCTATGCCGTGATTATTATTTGCATTTCTCCTAGTTTCTCTGCAACATCAAGGTGAGTTCATAGCCCCACCTTT
>BQNB010061382.1:0-36518 GCA_026074375.1 Tanacetum coccineum | reverse complement strand
TGGCAGGTTGAAAAATTCATGTGTAACCTTCTTCATTGCATCTAGGGATTCTGATTTCCCATGATTTATCAACTGTTTAAAAAAATTTAAACTCATGATTAATAACTTAGGAGTGTTTGACTTTGTATCTATCAACTATAGTTACACATAATTTAGGCATATAGCAACCGTTTTCATTACTCAAAATTAATGTTTACTCGATAAGTTACCTGAAAGAAGCCCCAATCTCTACATGCAACATGAAGGTTCTCTAGTTCATCATCATATCCAGGTTGTCCTACAACAGCAAGTTTGCTTATGTCGATCACTGGAATGTGAAGTGATTCATCGATCAAAACCTCCTCATCCAATTCAATCTCGGGTCTAATATAACGACTAGGAATGTCTTTTAAGTCCTTCTAAGAAGCAAGTACTTGTACGTTATCAACAGGTATAGAACCACCATACTCTGATCTGTTGATGATCTTAGTCGTATTATCCTCCATCGCCTTTGGCCTAACCTATACGATTCACTTGTCTAATTCGAGTAGGTGTTTATAAAAAGGTACGTCTATATGTTTCTCAAATGAACTTTATAATACATTTTAGGATCATTGTAATTTAATAAAAAGATGCCTTTGCATGCCTGCTCATTAAATGAATTTGTATTGTTGTTGACCTGCTTTTGCATCAGAATAGTTTATAAATCCATTGGCGGCAAAAAAATGTCGTTACTCGTTAATATTAAAAAAACAAGTTATATATATGTTGACTATAAGAAAATTTAACTACTTAACAAACTTGTGCAGTATGTTATAATATGATAGGAACATAACAAGTAACGCTAATATGATAGGAACATAACAAGTAACGCTAAGTGCTGCTCTTGCTGTGTGAAACAAAAGCAACGTTTTGAGCACTTGCAGATGATTTTGAGGTACTTGTGAGTTCTTGCTCAAACACTCTAAGGTTATTATATAAGTCATCAATGGACAAAGTGTCAACATCTGGTTTGGTTCTCATTGTCATTGCCAGATTTGACCAAGCTGGGGGCAAAGATCTGAGAAACTTGTGATTTGCATCCTTAGTTGATACTTCAGCACCATGGGCTTCCAACTGTGAGAGAAGTTGTTGGAACCTGTCATATCCCTTTTCTAACCCTTCTAAACTTGATATAGTAAATGCTTCAAACTGTTATTTTAAAACAGCTTTCTTGCTCTTCTTTGAATTTGTATTACCACCAAACCTAGTCCTTATGGCTTCCCAAATTTCTTTTTCATCGTCTATTCCATGAAATCTTCGCAGATGTTCCTTGGGAATGACCATAAGTAAGATGGTTCTATCTTTCCTTTCCTTTTCAACAGCATGAGTTTTTGCAGTAGATACTGGTGGAAGTATTCTAACAACACCATCTTTTCCAATTGAGATTCTCTTCTTTGAATTTCCATTCTGAATTACCTTCCAAACATCATTATCAATATATTCAAGGTAATGCTCCATCTCCATATCCCATATATCATACTCCTCCTTCTTCAGAATTGAGAGTTTGATATTTGAGATAGTGGTTGTGGTAGGAATGAGTTATTGTTGTTGTTGTTTTGGTTTATTGGTTGCAGTACCATTTTCTGATGCATCTTCATGGTATGATGCTTCATCAACACTAAGATGTTGAGAGAAATCATCATTAGCAGGTTGAGACACTTTTCTAGATCTGAAAGTGATTGTTTGTGTTCTTGTGATTCTTCTTACTCAGAGTCCCTCTAGAGGCTCTGATACCACTTGTAGGTCCAAAGTCTTGGATCTGTTTAGCCTTTTGTAGGACAATAGCTAACTTGAATAAATCCAAATCAACTATATGAGAGACAATGACTATGAATACTATGTGCTAATGCGGAATCTTAACACAAGTACTAAGAAGAACACAATGTAAAACTTTGCTATTTACTATTAATTTCTATTAGAATACTATTTTCAATCTCATACTAAACATTGTGCCGTAGGGTTCCTTTTATACACCAAGGAAACCCTAATGGGCTTTACAAATGTGTGAAAGGATAATGTATATCCTTTCTTAAGATATCTCCTAAGATATCTCTAAGATAACTATTATCACTATTCTGTTACATAAACAGACTTTAACTAGTGCAAGTAAAATTTAATTGTACTAACTATAGCATGCCAGACTAACTTAGTACTGCAAGACTTAACTATTCCGACTAGCGGTAGAGAGAGAGGCGGGGGCTAGGCGGGCGCGGGGGGGGGGGTGGGGGGGGAGACTTAAGCGTTTATAATAATTCCTAAGCACTCATAACCTGTTTGATTAACACACCGTCCTCGCTAAAGGTAATCATAAGGAAACATGTTATAAAACTTAATTGTTATATTATAAATATAGACTCATAACCCTTTTGATTACACATCGTCCTCGCAAGATAATCATTAAGGAAAGAGTTATGATCTTAATTCTCCATACGTCAGATTTAAAAAATCTGTATGACAATTAGTTATCTTTATATAATTAATGCGTTAGAAAAAGGGAAATATGAATCATAGTCAATTCTAGTAAGATTAAAAACCTTTCATCATCAGCATTATATGTATACATTCTTTCCTTATGAACCTTTTAGTATATCAAAAGAAAATCATACTACCTCACATTTTACGTTTTTGGTGAAAGATCAATCAGACTTACAACCTTGATTTACTTTTAAAAGGACTTGCATCTTATCATTTATATTTCTAAATATTTATCAGAATCCAAATGTGATAATTCATCTAATATTTTAACAGTTATAAACCACTATAACTTATATTCCTAGCATTGAATTAAAAATATCACTCATTGATGAGCATCCTGCGATGTATAAATGAGAGTTACATGTTGGTAACAAAAAAGTATCGTCACATTCCAAGTTGTAAATAGTCTAGGCTCGTAATTTTAATATTAAACTAGTAAGCTAGTCTGGCCCAACCCCATGAAAGCCCATTATGCCCATGGACAGGCCAGTATAAAGAAATATAAACCCCATCCCATGCCTTGTAGAGGGTAGTTTTTTCATTTCTCATTTTTTCACACATATTTTTATATATCTTCTATCCATGTTACTTTCTCTCTCTTAGACACTTTCCAACCCACATTCTTCTCTCTTTATTTGTGCATAATATCAATGATTACTAGTATTCTTCAATTGTAACAAGACCATGGAGTGATGTTTTAGTTTTTTTTTTTGTTTTGTCTTTTTATAGTTCCAAAACGCTTTAACTTAGAGCCAAAATCTTGATTTAAAATTTTTTGGCTTAAAAAATATTAAATTTCAATTTTCCTTTTCCTATTAGGTTAACACTAGTTGTAAAAGATTTTTTTTGCAAAAAAACAAATCAAAAATGTGTCTTTTTTGATTTTAAAAATTTGGGTTCTTCTTAGTACAACCGAACTAGTCTTGTCTGTGGAACCGAACTAGTAAGCGAACGGTTAACCGAAAAGTTAACCGAACACCAGTTGAACCAATTTAGTTTGATTTAGTTTGTAACCAAACGATTTTTCAGTGGAACCGAACGAGTTGTTTTTATTGGAACCGAACGAGTTTTATATCGAACCGAACTAATTTTGTGAGTTAGAACCGAACTAGTCAATCTGTGTTGGAACCGAACTAGTAAACCGAACCAGTGGAACCGATCTAGTTTATTTGTGTTGGAACCGAACTAGTTAACCGAACCAGTTGAACCGACCTAGTTTGTTTGTGTTGGAACCGAACTAGTTAATCGAACCAGGAAAACCGAACTAGTCCTTTCTGTTGACAACCGCACTAGTAAACCGAACCAGTATAATAACCGAACCCGCTAACATAAACAATATGTAAATACATTAAGGAACTCACCAAAAAAAAACTCGAACTAGTCCAGTGTCTTTATCACCGAACCAGGTTTAAACATTTGGGTAACCGAACAATAACAACCTTCTTGAAAATCGAATCTAGTCAAAACCATATTTAACTCAAATTTCTAAATATACTTATCGTTGACTTGTTAAATCCCGTAAACAGTAACTTAGTTTCTCGTTTTATCAAGAATTGTAAAATCCCGTGTAGTTTCAAGAATTACTTCAAGACTCGACAACCACATAATCAAACACAATTTCTTTCTTTCCACGATCGATCATTAGTAATCTTTTTTATACCACGTTTATCATGACGACTCTGGCGATAAATCACTTCTCTCGGGTGGTGACAATAAACCACCGATGCTTGAAAAAAATTGTATGATTTCAGAAAAGTATAATGAACTTATATGATGAATAGACCACATGGTAGAATGATCCTTGCTTCCGTTGAGAAAGGTCCACTCGTCTGGCCATCAATCACAATGGATGGTGTAACAAACTTAAGAATATTACTGAGCTCACCCCTGCAGAAGCGCATTCCAGAGCTGATTGTGACTCCAAACAATTAATATCATTCTCCAAGCCTCCAACAAAATCTATGCTCTTGTGAGCCAACATCGTGTAGCCAAGATCTTTAGAGAAGATTAAACGCTCATCAATGTAACTCGTTACGAAAACAAGACGAGAGTGTATGTAGTATATGAATTTGATAATTCACTTACAAGAAATGAGAGTCCGTTACAAACGAGACTACTTGAATTTACACTGCTACGCAATGGATATGAACTCTATAAGATCCACTGGAGCAATTTCAAGTTAATAACCAAGTTCTGAACACAACTTCCTACCAAATATTCCTATGAATGGAGCAAATTTGTACGATGTTAAGTTTTGTCAATGATCTTGCATACTAACATGTTTTGATCAACTTCATTCTTACTTAGAACAACATGAACGACATGACAAATAAAGTCTCGTTGATGCCATGAACGTAACGCTCTGATCACTCATAGCTTTAGTTGCATCTCACCTAAATAACACAGTCACCTTATCAAACTCATCACCACGACTTACTAATAACACTCAACTTTCAACCACACAGCTTCAAAAATATCCATCTCCATAGTAAGGTTCACCTTATCATCTACAACAAAACTCACTCAACAATCATCAACTACCTCTTTCAGTAACTTACCATCCAATGATTTTCAATCATCAATTCACCACAATGTTATATTAACCATCATCATCCATCCTCTCAATTGGAATACCCTCCTAAAATAACCAAAATCTGAATTTTCACCACAAGACTCTAAGTCTAATTGTTCGCAATGTTCCAGAAAGGTTATGATCCCATGATGCCATCAATCACCTATTTCGTTTTAACTGCATTGTCACCTCACCCGTTATCCCACTATCAATAATCACTGAGAAACTCGTCTAACCTATGCAACCAAGCTACCAATAAATAATAAAGAGTGACACACAACCAATTCAGGGAGACCACTACTTTGCTGCGTTCTTCAAGGACTTACACTCTAGAACAAGTGGAAAAGCAATTCTAGAAAACAGAGGACTGTTATATCTACCAACTTCCAATGTGAAAGGTTCACAATTCCAAGATAGTGCACCAAACCAAAGAAAAAAGGGATGATTCGTGTTTAAGGAGCAGAGTTGCTGTGTATAAAGCTTAAGCACAATGTCAAATTCTAAATGAGGAGGAACTAGCTTTTTTGGCAGATCCAGATATGTACCTTAAGGTCACACACAGATTGTCGTTACTCCACAATGATGCTTAACAAGCGGAAGAATTTGGATGCATATGACTCTGATTGTGACGAACTCAACTCTGCCAAAGTCTCTCATGGAGAATTATCTCATCTAATGGGTTCAGATGCTCTTGCAGAGGTACACAATCATGATAATACGAATAATAATGTGGTAAATCAAGCTGTGCAGGTGATGTCGTCTTCTTAACAGTCGAATGTGTAATCATTCCAAGACTTAATAAACAAGTGATACAATATCATCTATCCTATGTCTCATTATTATTGATTCACAACAACAACTATTCCAGAAATCTCACTCTTCTACACAACAAGATATTAAAATTATCTGTGATTGAACAACTAAAAACCCAATTGCTAATTGTACGCACGATAATCTAGAAAATAAGATGTCAATGATACATTAATTGCTGAGCTTGAAGATATAAGGAACATGTTAAATGTTTTGAAAGAAGGACAAAATGTGACTTCAAGGAGTAAATAACTTTTCAGACACATGTGCATAGTCGGTAAGATTATCTTCTTAAATAAACTTTTTCAAACATTTAAAAGAAATCAATCTTATTACAAAATGGTTAATCTTCTAAAAAAGATTTTAAAAAGAAGAAATCTAGGAACATGATAGAGATAGCTCTATAAAAGCAGATCAAACATCTAGATAATATATTTTTTAAAAGAGATCAATCTGCACAAACTTTCACAATGTTGACGAAACTTTAATTTTTCTATGATATACCACAATAACAAGCTCTAGGTTTTCAAAATCCCTTTTCTATCATCAGAAAGCTCAATCAACAGTCGAAATCAAAAGCTATAAATATGGTGGAAATTATTGTTCAAACTAATCGCTAATGAATTTCCAAACTCAGAAGAGACCTTAGCACTTGCTTAAGAGAGTCGTTCCAAAATCATTTAATACATAAGGATAATATGATGTTAAAAAGGAAAAGCACAAGTTGACACACACCAATAGATATGCTGGCACTTAATAACCAACTTTATAAAGATTTCCAACACGAATTTGTCCACAAACTGAAATTATCTGTTGACACCCTTTTGGTCTCAGAATTCTGTAAATTATTACAAACCCCGACTTGACTATTTAACCACCAATGTGAGGTTCCAAAAGACTTCCTCAAGTACAGAATGGTTTTAACACGAGTTTAATGAAACTTAAACACCATCTTGCTAACTTTTATGGTGTAGTCAAAGAAAGGTCACAACCCATAGCTATCGCTGAGTTCGTTAGGTTCGAACATAAAAAGCTTGTTTTAGGGATGAAAATAATTCCAGTTTGTAAAAGCGCAGTGAAAGGATTTATTCTATACAGTTCAACCAACATTTGGTTGATGAACTTACTGAATCCAAAATGACTTTCTATCAAATGAACAGGCAGTGAACAACACGTATTGAGTCAAAAACATTTAAAGTTAAGATGAATCAAGTTTTGAACGAAAATGAACGACTCTTGAACAAGTTCTAAGTACAGAATATTGTGAACTTACTGTTAATCCTTCCGTGGAAATGATTTTGTGAATGTCATGAATTTCAAAAGTGTCTCAAACTTGAGACTCGAGCTTCAAACGGGATTTGTTAAAAGGGAAACTTACATAAAAATGTTCAAAGTTTACCATGTCTGAAAAAAAACATTGCATCTCTTTAGAAGTTGACACTCAACTTAAACAGGAAATTTTTTAAAGGGAAAATTCTGTTTCAAATCAAAGTGTTCCAAGTTTTGATCAATTATTTGAATTAAATGAATTAAAAGCACAGTCCTAGAAAAGAAACACTTAATAAGAATTGAAAGAGAGAAATTAAGCTCTAATGAAAAATAATAAGATAAGAATCACAGGACTTCGAAGAAGATTGAAAACCATTAATTTTGAATTGCTTATATTGTTACAAAGCTTATGCTGAGAAACGAATTTAAAACATGACCTACAAGAAACTTATGAATCGATTAAACAGCATGTAATCGATCAAAGAACAATGTGATGAGTTAATTAATCAAGTCAATAGTAAATTCCTCGGAAAATACTGATTTAAATGCTAGTCTTGCCAGGAAAAGGCTTTGGGCAAAAACACCACTCAATGATATTAAGGAACTTTAACAGGAAAAGCCCTAGTTGACATAATGTTTCAAAACCACCCTAGTGATCTAGATTGCAACAAGATAATGTGGAACAATAACCCCTAAATTGTATAAAATAAAAGGACACCACTCTACCTATATAATCATCACAGGAAGGAAGCCGCAGTTCTTAGGGATCTAGTCGATCATATTAATGATAATTAGCCCTTAGATCCACTTAGAATAACTTGTAAGTATACTAAACTAAATTCCGGAGATGCATTCTAAAATCAGTAAAAACCTTTCCTATATCAACAGTCTGGAGAACAATATATGGCTGTGCCCCGATGGACAAAGTCCAAAAGAGTTAGATCCCTAAGCCCGCACAGTCCTCTCTAAAACACAAAAATATCCATATAACCTCAAACCAAGCTACTAACAAAACCTAAGTTTCTTCTACAGATTAAAAACATCTACTAATGCTAGCGGATCACAAGCCTTCAGGCAAATACAAAAAAAGATAAATTCCTCAAAACCAAGTAGTACTTGAAGAATTAAAGTTATAAGCCCACGCATTGGAAAGTAAATCAATTTGAAAAATAAAGATAGTGTTGTTGCACTAAAGAACTGCTCATGTGCAACATTCCAACTTAAAATGCGAATTATGAAACTTAAATGTGTTAAGAGTAATGGTTGCATGCTTTCTGATAATCATGATTTGTGTGTTCTTGATTTTATACAAACAATGTACATGCTCGTTGCGAAATTCTAGATTTTTAAGAAAAATTCAAAAGAGAAAAGTTTTGGAAACCAACAAGAAAGGTGTTTACCAATATTAGATATATTTGGAGACCTACTGGTCGGACCTTCACTATAGTAGGAAATGCGTGCCCTTTAACTAGGATTACCACAACTACTGAAGTGCCCCTTAGGAAATCATCTGCTCTAGATAATAAAACACCTAAACCTGTCGTCACATTGGTTTACTCAAGGAAACCTAGGAAGTCTAAAACTAGTGTTCCTTGTTAACAATTAATAATTTATTAAATCAGTAAACTGCTAACAATTCAATCCATTCATTCCCAGGGATCTATATTTTTCCAACTTCCATCTTCCTCCTCTTGATGAATGCATTCGTCCAAATGTCCACTGGTTTTTGTCCTCGCGGCAGCTCCAAGGCAAATGACCGAAAGATCGCTCTCAGCTCACCACTCGTCCCGAAAATTCTTTGGTACAATCAAATTCGGTAAATGATCAAGTTTGCAAAAATTATGGTTATGGAGACTATCAGATTGGGAATGTTACAATTTCAAGGGTTTATTACGTTAAAGGACTTGGGCATAATCTATTCTTTATGGGATAAATTTTGAGATTCCACTCAAATTTGTGGCGTTTTTCGTCAACACAAAAAAAACCTGCTACATTTCGCAATCTAGAGGTGTCATTTATTAACGATCTCGAGGAAAATCTCTATACACTCTCTCTTGGAGGAAATGATGGCGTCCTCTCATAGCTGACTCTTGTCAAATGCCCTCTAAAAACCAAGTCCTGTTTAATTGCATCGTCGTCTCTCTCATTAGAATGAGACAGATTGCAATGATCCTTCTGAATACATCAGTTCAACCCGCAATCATGAAAATGACTCCTGCAACAATCATTCAGACTCATGCCAAACCCTCATCCTGCAACACCGATTGTACCACCTCGCGAATTGATGACATGGGATATGCTTTACAACCGTTGTTCGAATGAATTTCTCATCCTTCTCCTAGTGATTGGATCAACCAGCTCCAAAATCTTTATTCCAATTAATGAAGTAATTGCTCTAGTTCTTACTGACTCAACCGGTTCACCTTCATCAACTACAGTTGACTAAGATGCACCATCCTCAAGTAATTCCCAAACAACACCCAAACCGAACCTCCTGTCATTTCGAACGATGTTGAAGAAATAATCATGATATGAGTTGCATCCTAATGGTAACCAAGATCTTAACTTTAGAGTGTATCCAATCCAGAAATCCCCTCATGATCAATCTTCATTTCGATCAATTCATATAATTGTGCACCCTATCACCCAAATTTTCTGAACATAATAATAATGGACTATGGATCATCTACTTGAAAACATAATCGTGAACGCGGCTAGACCAGTATCCACTCTCGGTCTGCAATACGAAGATCAAGCACTTTTCTTTACTAGCGATGCTTTCGCTCAATTAGTATGCTGTTGAACCCAAGACGTATAAAGATGCTTTGACTCAATCCTGCTAGATTGAAGCAATGCAAGAAGATCTTATGATTCGAACGACTTTGAGTATGGAGCTCTTCCCCGACCAACAAATGTTTATGGTGAGTTACTTTTGAAGTGGATCTACAAAGTGAAAATAACAACTGGAGGAATTTTAAAGAACAAAGCTTGATTCGTACCACGTGGTTACCGTCAAGAGAGGAATCATTTTGAAGAGTCTTTTGCTACGGTTTACGAGATAGAGGCTATAAGGATTTATTTCTTGCGTTTGCTGCTCAGAATGTAAACAGGGTCGGATACCAAGATGATTTGAAGACTGCGTTTCCTGAATGGTAATCTGCAGGAAGAGTTATGTTAGCCCTCCAATGGTTCGTGGATAAAGATAACCCCAATCAACGTGTAAAAGCTAAAAAAGCTCTTATACTTGGTGAAACAAGCCTCCACGCTCGTGTATATATGTTTGTCTTCAGTTCATGAACCAAGACTTCTTCAAATGCTCATGGATCCTACAATTTACATACCCGCATAGTACGGGCAAAGGAATTACTTCTGCGTACAATTTATTGTCGATGATATTATCATTTTGCTGCATCTACAGCTAAACTTTGTGATCTATTTTCTAAAATCATGTGTACAAAATTTTAAGATGTCAATGATGGGCAAAATCTTAATTTTCTTAAATTACAGATTTCATCAAAGTCCCAGCTTCTTTATTAACCAGTCAAAATAAACCCTTAATCTTTAAAGAAATACGGTTTTGACTCTTGTGACCCAGTGGGAACTCCAATGGTGGAGAAATCCAATTTGGATGAGGATAAAGAAGGGAAAGCCGTAGATCCGTCACACTATCGTGGTATGATTGGCACCCTCCTTTATCTTACAGCCAGTAGACCTGACCTACAAATTGTCTAATGCATTGATGCCGGTATCAGCACGCCTACCAAAAGCCCTTAACATGCAGTAAAAAGGATCTTTTCGGTAACTAAAAGGAACACGTACATAAGGTCTAATGGTATTCGAAGGATTCTTCGAATTGCTCTAATAAGCATTTGCAATGCGATCATGCTGGTTGTCAGATACACGTCGAAGCACTTCTTGTAGTATGCAAACTTTGGTGAATAGACTTGTTAGCTGTCCGTCCTAAAAGGCAGAAAAAGCCTGCTAGAATCCATATCGGAAGCTGAATGTACATTGCTTTGTCCGTTTGTGTGCTCAATCCATTGATGAGATCACACTTACCGACGATGGCTATTAGAGTCAATTAAAAATACAAATGTACTATGATAACAAAAGCGCTATTTTGCTGTATGCTGCAACAATGTTCCAACATTCCAACCAATCATATAGACCTCAGATTTTCACTCACTTAACAAGGAGCATGTTGAGAATGGGGTATCGAACTTACTTTGCAACACGGAGGATCAACTCGCAGACATCTTCACCTAAATCTCTTGGCGAAATAGAATTGAATCTGATACAACAACCTAGGAAAAACTAAGTTTTAACAGCCGGAAACTCTCGAAACAATGGCAATGAAAGTTGATGAATAGTATTGGTACCTATTCATAATCTGTATCCATATTATATATTTTAAAATCCCTTAAAAACCAAAAAGATTTTTATTTTCAATTTTTTTGATAAAATCAAATACAAAATAATTAAAATATAAAAAACATAAGGAAAAAAATTTAAAAATGAGAACAAATAAAAAGAGGTAAAATGGCATTCATCTGAAAATCGATAACATTTACGTCCCTTAGAAAATGTCCATTTCAATACGATACAAGGCTGTTAAATGAAGTCTCCTAGCAGAAGTTCAAATGTTTTCAAACATGCCAAATGCTTGCTATTAATTTCAGATAGCAACATGTATCATGTTAAAAGGCAAGTATTCCTCAAAAAGGAAAATTGACCTCATCAAACGGGAATTTAATCTCGCATGTTACTTTAGATCAGCAAAAAAGCGTTGTGATTACCATTGCTATTCACCAACCCGTGCTTTTCTATATTTCATAAATGTACGTGCAGTGGCGCTTATGTGTTAAAATACAAGAGAAATCTTTTTTTTTTTTTGGTAAAAAATTGTCTTCACAATGAATTAGTGTTTTCAGTAATCACAAAAAGATTTTTCAAAGACAATTCGACACTCAAACAATGACAACAGCTCTTTAAATAGAAAACGGGTCATTATTTGAGGGGGATAAATCGTCATCAAAATAATCTTTTAAAACGGTCCTTAACAAAAAATCACGGAATTACCGGATAAAGTTTTTAATAATGGGAAAAACGATTCATAATTTAAGGGGGAGTTAATGATTTTAACTACACAACTTTAGATGACATGTGTTTAAAACTGTTATGTACATATTTGGCAATATTAAGACTTAGTTTGATTCGCCAGCGGACTAGAATTAAAGCTAACAATTCTTCGAACACGTCCGAGTATATGATGCGAATGGGGGGGGGGGGGGGGGTTGTCTAGGTTTGCCGATTCCGAGTACGAAACCAGCAATGGGAAGGAGATATGATATACAAGAAAGATAATGAGATACACATTAAAGAATTCATACCTATTCCTATTTTAGGGTTCATTCCGAGAAGACAATTGATCTAACACCGCCTAAGAGAAAATCAATGTTTAACTTGTTACTTTTTGGAGTGCACATTTCAATCAACTACATGGGGGAAAATCTTGTATTTCAAGTATGCATCAATTAAGATACTAGGGAATGTTGTAAGAGATTATTCTAAGGCGTGAGAAGATTGGTTACCTGAGTCACACCCCCAAAATCGACGGCATCGAATAGTACCATTGGGTGCGACTTTAAAGGCACAAAGTAACAAGGTCACAGAAAACGACCTCAAAAAAGACTTTTATAAAAAATGTCACATTCCATTTAGTAAAAATGTCAGAGTTACACAGGTCTCACTTGTAATGTATTAGAAAACATTGTCAAAATGTTTATTTAAGGCACAAAGTACAAGTCAAAGAAAACGACTCTAAGTGAGACATTTTGAAAGTCAACCATTCGATGAGTTTTTATAATATCAAGTCAATTCTATGTAAAATGTTAAGCACATTTATTTAGCTAAATTTTAAATAATCTGTTAACTAATGGGTATAAACGAGGGTATTGGTTGAAGCGTAAATAAATTTACGTGCTTCCGGTTACGCTTAAACGTACATTATCGATTTACGCATTAACTTACGTAACCAATAAAATAAATGAACGACGACCATAAATGTATCATATTAAAATAAATATATAACACAAAATTGATATAAACTTTTATTTTTGGTTTTGTGTTCGTTTACCAAAACAAAATTTTTTAACTTACGGAATTAACTTAACTATTAAAATTTAAAAGCGAACGCGTACGAAAAGAAAAAAATAATTAGTGAAATATATGACGTCGTAAATGACCTGAAAATACGGAATGTTACAGTCTCCTCCGGTTAGAAGAGCCTTGTCCTCAAGGCTCAGTGCAAACACTGCAGAATGGGACGTTCAAGAAAAGATTTCGAAAATTTCTTTCGGAATGGTCTTTGATGAAGAATTAGGTTTAATGAGAACTACTCTCATCATACATGTCTATTCTGAAGCATAGTAAACAGTCATGCACAAAATATATCATACGGATTAGGTCTATGTAATATTTGATGGCCAACTGATGCAATGGCTCATTTTCGTCAAAAACAGTGTTGATGTGTGAAATATATCAAATATTTTTATAACTAAATGAAATAGTTCAATAAAGTAAACGTGACTTACACATAGGTAACAACCAAAATGGTTTATAGATGAACATCGAGAATGTGTGTAACGCTAATAGATCATAACAAGTGATAAAGAAATATCCAATAAACGCAGAAGTAGTCAAAAGAAAATGAACGAAAAGAACTATTCAATCAACAAAATGAACGTAAAAAGTCGTGTTCTAAAGGTAGGTCTCACGGTGACAAGTATGATTTGCAAGTATAATTGTCGTACACTCCCATCCACTATAAGACTTCAAAACGATGATTACGAATCAACATTGCATCATAAGCAGAAGTGTTCCCACTCGAGTCGAGTTGTTAAAAGTAACTAGTAGAATTTACAAAATATGTTTAATTTCGATTATCATCAAACAAGTTGAATAAAGTACAATGCGCGTAAATGGTTTGGAGTTAATCTAAAGATCAATAAAGAAATTATCCCATATGTATAGATATCCAAATATAATACCGCATGACCTCCAAAAGGAGTAAAAATAGAAATCAGAATACCGAAAACAAATGATCAATATTTATATAACAGACCGATGAATAAATAGTAAGGAACGACATATGATATACTTAAGAATAAATCATAGTCTAGTAATAAATACTTCATTATCCATGTATATATAGGGAATGCAAAAGATAGCTTATAAGTTACCTGTGAGCAAACCGTGCGATATCGGAAAAGACAAGAAGGACACTATATTGAAAAACATTGGGCGTTCATAAGCTAGGTATTTGAAAACACCTAGTTCTCTATACTTCACTCTGATACAATCCCTGACATACCCCCAAAATCAGATCTGCAACGAAACTAGTAGACATTGGTGGTGCGACTTTAAGCACAAATTACAATTTCACATAAAAACGACCTCAAAAAAACGTTTATAAAATGTCACATTCCAATTTAAGTAAAAAAAGGTCAAAGTTACACAGGTCTCACTTGTACTTATTAAAAAAACATTGTCAAAATGTTTTTATTTAAACACAAGAGTACAAGTCCAAAGAAAACGCTCTCTCAGTGAACGTTTGAAAAGTCAACCATCGGAATGAATTTTTAGAAATATCAGAGTTCATTCTATGAAAATGTAACATCATTTTTTAGCTAAATTTTTAAATAATCTTTACTACATTGGTACACTCTCTCGCGGGTATTGGTTGAAGCGTTAATAAATAAGGCAGTGCTTCCGGTTACGCATAAACGTCACATTTATCGATAAACAGCATTTAACTTACGTAACCAATAAAATAAATGAAACAACGACCATGAATTACATTAAAAGATTAATATAACACATAATTTGAGGTAAACGTTATTGTTTGGTGTACCTTTATCATAAACGAAAATTTTAACTTACGCGATTTAACTTAACTATTAAATTTAAAAGCGAACGCGTACGAAAAGAAAAAAAATAATTAGTAAAATAGATGACGTCGTAAATGACCTAAAAATACGGAATTTTACAACTGATTCAATAAAGGCTTCCTCAAACGCTTTAATCACAAATCTTATTTTTAAAAGGGTAAGAATGTTTTAATGAAAGAAGATACACATATAGATGATTCCTTAAATATCAATATCCTACAGAAAGAAATTTCCTACATTTGAGACTTAGTTGACTTAGGGAATCATTTAAACTACTTAGAAGAGAATAAAATTGTGACATCCGGACCTTATGACTTTGGTGTTACAACTTATATCATCACTATTATGTAGGAGAAATACAAGACAACCGAGACTTAATTGACTTTAGGTATTGCGTTTCGATTTATTTGTGTACTTCGATATCTGGGCTTTAGACATCAGACTGCTTTGATGCGGCTTGCAAAGAAAGTTCTGAATCTATCAAGAAAGGATGCTGTTTAGGAGCAGCTAAGACAACTTCATCACCGACATCACCACCACACAAGCTCCAAGTACATATTACTGAATCTGTTATCATACTTTAGAAGTTGAAGCAAGACTTTGTAACTTGAAAAGAAAGTGAAGCAATCCTAAGACGCATTGACAAGAAAGATCAATTAACACTTCTTGAAAAAAGAAAGTTAAAGAGACTTAAAAATTTGTTTGTGTCAGATTGTACAAAGTAAACCTATGTTGCTACAAAGGACATAGGATTCATCATATGATGTCTCATCAAATCAGTCAAATCTTGCGTATATAATAAACATGAGAATAAGTTAAAATTAGAGTAGACTTAGGGTATCATAAGGATGCTCGTACAAAGTTTTCAAAGAACTTCTTAGATAAATTCCACAAAATTTCAAATTTTTTGTACTCTCAAACTATCTCATACCCTCATAATTGAGGGGAAGCATTAATATGTTCCGATAATGATTTTGCAACATTTTTTCCCCGGAACGATTAATCAATGATATCCAAAATATCAAGATAACATTTCTAGATAAGGGAGAATGTATATTAAACTGAATCTAACTTGTATCGAAATGTGATCATATAAAATGGACTCAATACACTCTACACTTAGCATGTACTACGATATCGATGCACATGTTAAGGGGGAGCTTTTAGTGATAATGAAAAACTCTCAAAGTGTAAATCTTTTTGATATTTATATCAACACTTTGATTGAATTTTTTTAATGATTTGAAGGATTGATGAATACCTAAAAGACCGCCATGTTCTTAAATTATGGAAGAAAAGGTGGTTAGGCATAGTATATCAAATCCCATGATCCACAAACCAGAGGGGATCTACCAGGATATCCACTATTAGTATAGAAGTCCTTAGGTATATAAAAGGAGAAAAATTGAGAAAAAGAGAATAATGCGACTGAATGAAGCTAACATTGGAACAAACCCAACAAGGTGTTATATAATCTCGGTAAGCATTGAAGGTTGAAGAAATGAAAAAGAAATGTAAGGATAAAAGGATGTAAAGAAAGAAGCCCTCCATAGCACTTTAGGCAAAACCGGTCAATACATACACTGGACTAAAACACTAAGGTGTTGTCTGACATTATACTTCAGACTAGTGATGCTATGCACAACCCTTCCTAGCCACTCACAGTCTCTCAAAAGACTCCATGCTTCATCTTCTCACGAATATTACACATAAGCAGTTCTATCACTTTCCCACTCCGAGTTTAGTTGATATTGAAAAGGTGCAGTCCTGCTCCATCCTTCGAACACTAAAAGTCAATGTGCACACTATTATCTAATGCCAAAAGAGATCAGCCATAATCTCATTAGACACATGTTAAATTCTACTATGCGAAAGTCTACAATGTGATTACAATATATATATTCAAAGTCCTACGCATTATCCTTGTGATTTTGCCAAGAACATCAGAGTGAATTCATTCACAATGAAATGGAATCTTGCTTGACCACAACATCAACAAGCACATGGTAGGTAACAGTGAGATTCTATAACGAATCAACTTGTACAACTGAAAGAAACGATGGTACGATGCTATAAAAGAATCAAACCACTATTCCAGGATATTATTGACGAATTGATATGGAAAATTTTTTGAAATGATTAACACTCTCCGATGTATCACAAAACCAACTTATGAAATGACACGTTGATTGATTTTCAAATCGATTTTTTCTATTCAATCGGTGAAGATATAACTCACTTGGTTCACTTTTAATCGTGCTAGTCTGCTTTTGTACGTCCGATAAGGAGTAACAGCAGAGTTATGATGAATCAAATGCAAATGTGGTAAGAAAGATTATACTTCACTAAAAATCCTTCAATAGAATTCTTCTTAAATTGAATCAACCTGATCACCAAGGTCCGATCCTCACGGATTCGAATGTACATCCAACCAAACACGAGCGATACCAAAGCATGTTCGACCTCCTCTTTATTGCTAAACTTTTAAAATGCAATACTTCAAGATTGGTGGTGAGGTACTGATTCCACTGACTCACAAGATCTCATAAACCACGATGCATCATAACCCTACCGAAACAAACATAAAGACATCTCAAAGTACATATTTCACAGACTTCACTACTCTGATACCGTATAACGTCTTTCTTGAAGTGAACAAGTATTAAAGTCAAAGAATTTCAAAGAAGTTTCCATCACTCTGATACCGAACGTCTTTCTCGAAGTGATGAAGTGTTAAAGTTAAAGAATTTCAAGAAAGATGCAACATTAAAGCTTTCCAAGTCAATAAATCAAGAATGGTATGAGCATGTCGGTCCAGAAGTCACAAGATCACAAGATGGCAAAGTTCATTAAGATGGCGAAGAGATTATGCTTGGTTGATGATCTCAAGATGCTCAAGATCACATCTCCACTTACAAGTAAAGATAAAGGAACAAGCTCTGCGCCTAAGTCAAAGATTACTACAACATATTCACATCTAGAAAGTCAAGTTTACAGAGCTGAAGACCTAAAGAAATAGCATAGTATGCGCCTATATTGTTGAGATCAAGAAAGTAGACAGATACTACTTCCAAGTTGTAATAGTCTTAGGTCCGTAGTTTGTTATATGATTAGTCTAGTAAGCTAGTCTGGCCAAAGGCCCATGGAAAGCCCGTTAAGGCTCATGGCCGGCCATGTATGTAGAATATATACCCTCTCCATGCCTTGGAGAGGGTGGTTGGTTGTTTCATTTCTCATTTTACACATATTATTATTATCTTCCATTCCATGTTACTTTCTCTCTCTAAAAACTTTCCAACCCACTTCTCTCTCTCTAGTTCATAGCAATAATATCCAAAGATACTATATTCTCAGTTACATTATACTTTGTTCTATTTCATGTTTAACCGAGTATGACATTAGCATGAATTCAAAGTTATATATAATGTTCCTTAATATCTTCAAGATCTATAGATGCCCCACGTACTTTTGTAATTAAGATAGAATCATAAATAACTAAGTATATAAGCAACAATAAATTGTTCCTTAAATGGACAACAATATACATTTATAGTTCTCATCTCTAGCATGTTAAGTAATATGCTTCATAAGATCATTAACAATTTTAGATCTCTAAATCAAGACATAATTTATTCATCCCAACTACAAATAATAATATCTTAAATACCTTCAGTTGAGAAAACTATTTGAGTGTGATCCATGACACACCAAATTTCTAACCTTGATAGATTTTGAGTAGAGCAATTATAATTATCAAAAACATTATACATACCATATAGTGTGGTATTCTATAAAAAGTATGGAATTGTGAGATTCCAATCAGAAATTCCATAAATAACTTAATTCACTTTGGATCAAAACTTGTCAAATGAGGGTCCGACCAAATTAATACAAATATTTTAAAAACCAAGTGCATGCAATAGATTTAGATTTCTGAAAAGAACATTAACTCATTTCAAGTTTTTCAAAAAAGAAAAACAGAACATTCAAGCCTTCTGTGATCTCAAGTGTTTACAAGAAACAAAACATGTCAATATACATTAGTAATGTCGTAAATCATATCAAGCTTATGTTTATGTGTTTCAAACAAGCAGACAAAACAATTTACACATATTTTCAGTTATAAGTCATTGATTAATTCAAGGCATCTAGAATTAACGTACTTAAAACAAGTAAACATAAACTATGACTAAACTAAAGTAATCATAACGCACACATCATGATTCAATGATAATTTCAATTAATTTTTGATACTTCATAATCATTATTAAATAATTAACCATAATTATTTTTGAACTAAATCTATAGTCAATAAATTTGAAGTTATCTTTATATATATCTTGACTTTTAAATGTAATAGGCCAACAAAAATCTTGTGCTGTTTAAGTCCAAGAGATTTCTTAAATGTCATACCTTGCGGTAAAGAAAACCAATTAATCAAAATTGTTATATAATTGACCTCCTTGCAACACACTTAGAATTCTCCCACTTGTGAACGGGACAACTTTATCTAACGTGAGAACAAAGCATACGACAAGCGATCAGATTGTTTAAACATTATGATAGCGTCATAAAGATATTACATGTAATTTCAAACCATCATGTTGAATTAAGAATTATGGATTAATATTATATAGATAACGTTTCAGGAAAGCAACAACTAGTTATCCTATAAAATAAAATGCAATCTTCCTTTAGACAATGGTTGTTCATATTCGGAAAGTAATAAATTATTTCAAAGCAAGTTAGAATAATAGGGCAACTACACAAAGGAACTGAATCTTGTAGCTCCCACAAAATTGGCAACCTCACTGAATGTCATATCATAAAAGAGGCAAAGCCTCCCACTGGATTTTGTTAACATTAATGTTACATCACTATATATAGCAAATAACGATCTATTACTTTCTACACTTTTAGAATCCTACAAGTATAGCAATGTAACTTAGGTATTGCCTCAGAGTATATAATTCTAACTTAATGTAGAAGAGACTAAGCCATCATGTATTCATTAACTTGAATATTTAGCATGCATTTCCTCCTTAATCTGTCTGTCTAACCACAAGGGTGTTTAGCACTATAATGAATGAAATGAGTCCAAGAAAATACCTAGAAGACCTGCTAGTAATTTTCTTTACTCGTTGCGGTTTAAACTCATACATCGTGACAAGTGCAAGACGTCATTATTTTGGTAGCTATAGACAAAATGTACTCTAGTTACACAAAGTAATATATCTTTCAAAGATTTCAGAACCGGAAAAGGGTAATAAAAGATTGAAAGTGAGTTTAAATATAATTGAGGAAAAAATCAATTATAACCCTATCTTATCTTTTCAACCAAAGATAAGATATAGAGTGTCCTCACTCTCTTAAAAACACGCAACCCTTTATTAAACTTTTACATAACAATAATATGATTAGAAATAATTAGTTAAATTTAATTTTTACCCTAGAAAACAGAGACTATTTTGTCTTCTCTGAGAAAAACTTTCGTATTACAGAATAATTTTGCCAATAACATAATTAACCAGAACATATAAAGTTCTATTTAGTATATTTGATATTTAAATTCTTAAAAAGAAATAACTACTAACTTAATTAACAATAAGAACTGAGATCCAACTTGACCTCTCACTATTACAGAAGTCCTGACCAACTGTAAACAAGTTTTTTTTAAGGGCAAGAACTAAACGACTGCGTTAATGCATTTAAATGCACTCTTAGTTTTATGAACACATGACATTAGTAACTCATATAGTAATGTCAATGTACATGTATTTGTCTCATCTATGCCTCGATGTCCGATGTCTGACTAGGCAACCGATTTTAAGTCACCAAAAGAGAACGTGCTAAAATTGACACAGACTGACCAAAGAAAAATTGACATGGGATGAAAGGACCTGAGGTCTTTAACCAGAGAAGTTAATCCAAATACATGTGTTCATTTATTGGCTGGCATAGACATAAAACTTCACATAGGGTAACACACATAAAATTTACAAAATATGTGACAAAAAACGGTACAATAAGCAGCAAAACAAGGTTTGTAGCACAATTAAGAAAAACATTGATAGACCTTTAATGTAAACACCATATCGTCAAAAGTTCTTGGTAAATCCATTTGAACGCAAACAAAGAAGCGAGAAAATAGGGTCAGCGCAAGCTTATTAAAAACCTGAATTCTTTAGGGTAGCCGTAAGCAAAACCCCCTTCACATCTCTTCGTAGTTTATGAACAACAATGGTTAAAGTAATAAAACTGTAATTATCCAATCGACTAATGATCTATTCATATGTTAAAGAACCCTTTGTTAACATATTTTTATATTTTTCAATAAGGGAAAGAATTACACAATTGATCAAAACCAATAATGTACTCCTACATCATCCAAAACACAAGTTAATTCCAATACTTCCCTCATATGCCAAAGCATTTATGGGGCGGAGAAGATAAAAATCAATTAATACCCCATACACCAGAAAAAAAACTAAAATTACATAAGAAATCAAATTTCATAGTTTAATGTCCGTATTAAATTTGTCCAAAAACCCCTTCGCAAATAACACATAACTGGTCACAAGGAGAATCACACCTATGTGTAATATTATACAGATGGTCCAATCTAAATATCCTCTATAAGTATTGATTTCCTTTTGGAGTTTCATAAATCTATTTGAAAATATAGACATCACATGGCATATTACATATAAGCAATAAAAACAAACAGAAAATTAGAGTAGAAGTGAAGACAGACTCTTATATTGAAAGCAGTAAATCACATAATGCCTCGAGTCCAAAAGAGTCTTCCTAAAGAAAACCATAAGACTCTCACTAGTTATCTTCGAGCTAAAGTACCTAGATCACCACAATCCATCAATATAGGCATGATTGCTGAGTCTTAAGCCTGATAAAACACGATATAGAGGCAGCTTAATTAACAATTTAATTTTAATCTATTCTTCTATAATCAATAACATTTTAGTAAGATTTCTAGTGTTTATTATTATTGTAATTGGCAATGATGCATATCGTTGCCATACTTTCTCCAAATAAAACAATAAATAAATCAAGATTTACATGCAGCCCTAGCGTGTTTTAATAGTGTGTAACCAATTAAAACACAAACGAGTTTGGCTCGTGATGCAACTGTTGGATTAAAACTGTTAGAAAACCATAAACACTCCACGAGTGCACCGCGGATATGGATCATATTTGGCATATATGATTAACACACAATAAAACATAAAAGAAACATACCTCTTGAAGAATCAAATGCTAATGAAACAAAGTGGATAAGTTTTTACCTCTACGAGTGCTCACACAAACACGTCAACCGAGTACGCCCGGAATGCTAGCCGTGCTTCACGTATAACCCAAAACAACTTTTGTACCAAAAGTAACCTGAATAAATCCCAATATACCACTCCTTGATATAGTACCGAAAATCAAGAAACTTGAAGTAGGGTTTCACCGAATTCGGTTTCACCGAATTAGAGCACAAACAATCGAAATTCAATAAAACAAAACCCTAGTTAAATCTAATTGTTGTCACGCCTTGACAACCTTCAAACCAAAGTACTATACTTCCTGGATCAGCCTTGGGATCGAATCACACTAAGATATAACCCTAAAGGTTAACCGAAAATGACCAGTAAGTTTTAAAGAAAAAAAACCGAAAAATCAAAAAAAGAACCCAATTAGGGTTTTTATATTCGGCTGGTATGATTAAGGAAAAGGGGGAAAACGAGTTTCTGTGTTTCTTAGGGTTGTTGTATCATCTGATATGAGCTAGGGTGAAGGGTTTATATAGCCTTTCAAGCCTTACTCATGATAAAACTAAAACACCCTCTTTGAACCTTATCACAAGTCTTCCTTTAATCCTTATCATACTAAAATGTATCTAGACACCCCCTTGAACCTTCTAGGTCGGCTACTAACTTAGGAGACCCATAGGATTCATGTCTTGACATTTTAGGTCCTTTGGTTTAACAATTAGAAGCTTATGTAAAGTTAAACGCACTCTAAGTGTTTAACGTGTGTGCCCCCAATAGGCTCACACATTTCTAGTTTTTTGTAATTGAGCGTATCCAAACTCACATAACCAACATAGCTCATAGGTGATTGCCTTTATTTCACGTCACTAGTCCATAGGTGAATCACAAATAGAAATTTTCAACAGTTTTCATATAACAAAAAGTAACAAAAACTTAAACATAAGCAAACATGAGAATCGTGGGAACTCGCATGAAAAAAAACTAAAAGATTTAAACTGAAGAAATAACCATCCCAAGGAACCATCTTGCTGGAAGACTTCCACCCAAGATGTGTGCCTATATTGCCTAATTATTTACGACATGTACTAAACCTTAATGTATTACTAAAGTACTAATTAAATGCGTCTATTTTAAATTTTAAGATGGACATGGGTAAAGAGGAAAGCAAAGCCCTCGAAACTTTCAGCATTGGACTAAAAGCACAAACGCAATATATATCCTGTAGCGTAAGTGCTGGTATATATAGCTAACTATACTATTATATAAAGCAATTACAATGTGTTTCCCGCTCAAAAATTAAGTTTAAGGAGGTAGCAATCTTGACCATAACCATCTTATATTTTAAAAATCACTCAAAGATGAAATGTGTCCACTTCTTATTTAAAAAATCACTTTATTTCAAATTGACATATCTTTTATCTATTTATTTATTTTATGATTAATTCACCATATTTTCAAAATTTCGTATCTTTAATCAACATCTAATTTGCTTTTACTTTCATACAATTTTTGTGGGTTTTAATGTAAATTTTTTAACAACTTAACTTAATTTTGAATACAAGATTCAAAAAGATATATACTTTTGTAAGTACAATAGTTTGATGGGTAAAAAAGCGTGAGAGTCCTTTATACAAGAATGATGTAATATATGTTGCTGAAAGCAACGAAACCCAAACAAATGAACTCTAAGCGGGTAGGAATAATAACGGATCGAGCTTGGGTTACAAATTTAGAATCGCCGCCGCTATGCGCGGTTAATTAAATATATATTTTTTTATTTATTTATTCTTATTATTATTTTTAAAAACGTATCTCAACGAAACATTCATTAAAAAATAATACTACAAATGTACTTATGACATCAGCATTATTTTTATTTAATTCAAAGATGATGTGAGCCGAAAACTTTTAATAGTAATTAAACAAGTTATAAATAACGTGAGTGTAGCGTGGCGCATACCAAGCCCTCACGCCTATAGCCATGGCGACTCATTGGCAATTTATTTAAGCGCTACTTAACACCTGAGCACAAAATTATAAAAAATATTTATAAATTTATATATTTATATCATATTTCAAATATATTGAGTTTATAAAAAGTGACATACATACATAAGGAATAAATTCAAAAAACTATATTTGCATCTAATCTTTTTCATTTCTATAAAAAAAATGATTTTTATCAAAATTGAATTTAAAAAAGCCTCAACGCATCATGTTTTATCGCGCCTTATCACATTTTTTCACGAACTCTCTCACGTCACGCGATAAGTCTAAGCCTTTGACATTGCTATCGTGAAGGTCACGCCTCACGTCTTTACGAGACCTTAACCGACGCCATGAAATCCTTTTAGAACCATTGTATTAATATATAGAAAAATAGAAATATAGGATTGTGAGTGGTAATGTAAGAAAGCAGGGTTCAGAAGAGGAAACATTCTCTCAAACCAGCATTCAATATTAGGAAAAAAAAATTCTCATAAGAATCATACCAACATTCAATAATAGAAATGAATGAATTCCTTCCCTCCAAAAGTCATGTATCAAACGCTTCCTAAGTTTTGTATAATATTCAACTCTAAGTTTTATGTATTGATTTCACGATACTGTTTTGGTTTTAATATATATTTTGGGTATCAAAACAAACACATCACGCTCATCTCTATTGATGGAATTTATCTGATAAAAAAAGGAAATCCCGTCCAATCAACAACTATAGAATTCCAGCTACAAATAAACATAAAGATATATAAACAAATAACTCAAATCTAATACATCATAACTTTCAAATCCGAAAAAGATTTTGAAAGATCCGACAAACAACAAGAAAAGCTGAATAAAAGACAAACATACAAAAGAGATGAATAAGAACAGAAAAGAATAAAGATGTTGCCGAAGAACTCTAATATGCATGAAGGTTCTATAAACAACGAGAACAAAAGAGGAAGAAATAGTAAAACATTATCAGAAAGATGATATGATTAATGCTTAAAAATGTATTATACTTACCACATATTGTTAATGTGTAAGAGTACTATTTCTTTTGCATTTGACCCCAAACTATTGAATTGGAGCTATTGTGTTGTATATTTGTGACCATTTACCCCTCACTTTTTTTTAAATTTCAAAGGTAACAATGATCATTTTACATGCAAAAATAGCTACAAAATACACATAATAGCACGAATTCAAAAGTTTGTTGTCACAATGACACAAAAAATATACTCTATACACAATAACAAAAAGTGGTAAGTATAATACATTTTTAAGCCATTAATCATATCATCTTCAGCTTAATGTTTCTACTATTCTTCCTCTTTTGTCTCGATTTTTAAGACCTACATGCATATAAGAAGTTCTTCGCACAACTTTATTCTAGTTCATATTCATCTCTTTGTATGTTTTCTTTCTATTCAGCTTTATTCTTGTTTGTCGGATCTTCAGAATATTTTGATTTAAAAGTAATGCATGTATTAAAGATTGAGATATTCTGTTTCTATATAGCATTAGTTTATTTGTCGCAGGAATCTATAAGTTTGTGGAATTTGGACGGATATTCCTTTTTTAATACTCACTACACTTTCATCATAGAGACCTCAAACGTGATGTGTTAGTTTTGATACCCAAAATCTAATCATTAAACCAAACAGTATCGGAATCAATACATAAACTTAAGAGTTGACTTATTCTACAAACTTAGGAAGCGTTTGATACATGACTTTTGGAGGGAAGGAATTCATTCATTTCTATTATTGAATGTTGGTATGATTCTTATGAGATTTTTTTTCCTAATATTGAATGCAGGTTTGAGAGAATGATACCCACTATGAACCCTACTTTCTTACACTACACTCACAATCCATATCTATCTATTTTTCTATCTATTAATACCATGGTTCTAAAAGGCACATCATGGCGCCGCTAAGGTCTCGTAAAGACGCGAGGCGTGACATTCACGCAACGCAATAGACCAAGCTAGACTAAGGCGTTGACGTAGATGAGATGTGAAAAAATGTATAAGCGCATAAAAACGTATGCTGAAGGCTTTTTTAAAATTAAAATTCAATAAAAATCGTTTGATATAAAATGAAAAAATTAATGCAAATATAGTTTTTGAATTTATTCCTTAAGTATTTAAGTCACGATTTTTATCAACTCAATATATTTAGAAATATTATTATAAATAAAATAAATTATAAAATATTTTTATATTTTGTGCCGCCTTAAGTCGCGCTTTAAAAAATGCCATGAGTCGCCATGGCTAATAAGGCGTGAGGCTTGGTCATGCCGCCACGCTACACCTCACGTTATTTATAACCTTGATTAATACTATTAAAAAAAGTTTTCGGCTCACATCATCTTTGAATTAAATAAAAATAATGCTGATGTCATAAGTACATTTGTGGTATTATTTTTTAAATACTAGTTGGATACCCGCGCATAGCGGCGGCGATAAAAATTGCTAACCCAACTCGCTCCGCAATTCCCTACCCGCTTAGAGAATTCATTTGTTTGGGTTTCCGTAGCTTTCCAGCAACATCATATTAACATCATTCTTGTATAAAGACTCACACACTTTTTTACCCATCAAACATTGTCTCCAAAAGTATATATCTTTTACGAATCTTGTATTCAAATTAAAGTTAAAGTTGTTAAAAAAATTAAAATAAACCCACAAAAATGTGAAAGCCGAAAAGTCAAAATAGATGTTGAATTAAAGATCACCGAAATTTTAAAAAATATGATGAAAATTAAATCCTAAAAAAATAAATAGATAAAAAAATATTATAATTTAAAAATAAAAGTGAATTTTTAATTAAAAAGTGACATATGTACTCTATGATTGATTTCTAAAATAATATGTATGGTCAAGATTGCACCTCCTTATCTTAATTTTTGACGGGACCCACATTGTAAATGCTTTATATAATAGTATAGATTAGCAATATACCAGCCACTTACGCTACAGATACTATATTGCTGTTTGTGCTTTTAGTCCCAATGCTTGAAAGTTTCGAGGGCTTTGCTTCCTCTATACCCCATGTCCATCTAAAATTTAAAATCAGACGCCCATTTACATAGTACTTAGTCATACATTTAAGTTTTAGTACATACGAACTAATTTAGGCAATATAAGGCACACATTTGGGTGGAAAGTCTTCCAGCAAAGATGGTTCCTTGATGGTTATTTTCAGTTTAAATCTCTTAAAGTTTTTTTTCATGCGAGTATCCCCACGATTCTCATGTTGCCTATGTTTAAGTTTTTGTACTTTTGGATATATGAAAACTGTTGAACAATTTTCTATTTGTGATCACCTATGACTAAGTGACTTGAAATAAGGCAATCACATAGGAGCTAATGTTGGATTATGTGAGTTGGACTAGCTCAAATACAACTAGAAATGTGTGAGCCTATTAGGGGCACACATGTTAAACACTTAGAGTGCGTTTAACTTCACATAAGCTTCTAATTGTTAAACCAAAGGACCTAAAATGTCAAGACATGAATCCTATGGGTCTCCTAAGTTAGTAGCCGGCCTAGAAGGTTCAAGGGGGGTGTCTAGATACATTTTAGTATGATAAGGATTAAAGGAAGACTTGTGATAAGGTTCAAAGAGGGTGTTTTAGTTTTATCATGAGTAAGGCTTGAAAGGCTATATAAACCCTTCACCCTAGCTCATATCAGATGATACAACAACCCTAAGAAACACAGAAACTTGTTTTCCCCCTTTCCTTAATCATATCAGCCGAATATACAAAATCCTAATTGGGTTCTTTGATTTTAGGTTTTCCTTTAAACTTACTAGTCATTTTCGGTTAACCTTTAGGGTTATATCTTAGTGTGATTTGACCCCAAGGCTGATCCAGGAAGTATAGTACTTTGGTTTGAAGGTTGTCAAGGCGTGACAACAATTAGATTTAACTAGGGTTTTGTTTTATTGAATTTCGGTTGTTCCTGCTCTAATTCGGTGAAACCGAATTCGGTGAAACCCTACTTCAAGTTTCCTGATTTTCGGTACAATATACAAGGGTGGTATTTGGGACTTTATTCAGGTTACTTTGGTACACAAAAGTTGTTTGGGTTATACGTGAAGCACGGCTAGCATCCGGGCGCACTCAGTTGACGTGTTTGTGTACAACTCGTAGAGGTAAAACATATCCACTTTTGTTTCATTACATTTGATTCTTCAAGAGGTATGTTTCATTTTGTTTTAATTGTGTTCAATCATATAATGCCAAAAATGATCCATAACTCGCGGTGCACTCGTGTTGTTAATGGTTACAGTTAATCAAATCCCAACAGTTCATCAAAAAAAAAAACAGCCAACTCGTTTGGTGTTTTATTGATACACACATAATAAAACACTCTAGCTTCATTAAATCCTTGATTATTATTGTTATATTGGAAAATAATTGCAAAGTATGCAAATCATTGCCATAAATAATGATAAACACCTAAATCAATACTAAGTTACTTGATAATAGAAGAATAATTAAAATTAAATGTTTAATTAAGCGCCATTATAGTCTGTTATATCTCGCCTTAGACTCACGCAATCATGCTATATGATGGATGTGACGATCTAGGTACTTTAACAGAAAACCTAGTGAGAGTCTTATGGTTCTCTTCTTTAGGGAAGACACTTAGAGAACTCGAGCATTATGTATTTACATGCTTTCACATAAAGTCTGTCTCACTTTCTACACTAATTTTCAGTCTGCCTAATTGCTTATATATGAATGCCATGTGAAGCTCAATATTTCAAATTGACTTATGAAACTCCAAAACGGACAATACTTAAAGAGAAATTTTAGATGACATGGTAAAAATTACACACGAGAGCAAACTCCTTTTGTGACCATTATGGGTGTTATTGCGAAACGAGGTTTTTGGACAAATTTAATACGGACATTAAACTATGAAATTTGATTTCTTGTGTAATTTTAGTTTTTTATCTGCGTAGTATGGGGTTAAATTGATCTTTAATCTTCTCCCGCCCCACTACATGCTTTGGCATATGAGAGAATTATTGGAATTACATTGTCGTCTTTGATGCACGAAACGACTACAGTACAAATATGGTTAGATCAATTGTAATTCTTCCCACCATATTAGAAATATAAAACTAATGTTAACAAAGGGTTTCTTAACATATAATAGCATCATTAGTCGATTGGAAATACAGCTCAACCCATTGATACAACTAAAGAGAAGTAAGGCGGGTTTGCTACGGCTACCCTAAGAATCCAGTTTTTAATAAGCGTCGGCAGACCTATTTCTCCCTCTTGTGCGTTCAAAATGGATCTGACCAAGAAATTTTGAACGAAAATGTTAACATTAAAAGGTTAACAAATGTTTTTTCTTAACCTTGTGCTACACTATTTTTTGCAATTGCTTCTTGAACACGTTTTTTTGTCACATTTTTTTGTAAAATTTAGTGTATACCCCGATGTAAGTGTTAAATCTATGCCACCAAATTAAAGAAACACAAGTATTTGGCATAACTTCTCTGGTAAACCTCAGGGCCTTTCCACCCATTCAAATTTTTCCATTGCGTCAACTTTGTCAATTTTCGCACGTTCTCTTTTGGTCCGACTTAATCGAGTATGCCTAGTCAGACCTCTGGACCCGAGGCATAAATGAACAAAACATGTACAGTGACATTACTATATGAGTTACTAATTCTGTTCTCTTAAAAAACTAAGATTTGCATTTTACAATTCAATTAACGCACGTCGTTTACCTCTTGCCCACTTGTTTAACACGTTGGTCGACCTTCTGTAAAAGTGAGAGTCAATTAGATCTCAGTCTTATTATTACATTAATTTAGTAGTTAAATTCTTTAAGAATTTTAATTATCAAAATACGAAATAGATCTGTTTAATTGTGTTTTTGCAACATAATTCGTAAACGAATGTTTGTTTTTTCTTCAAAAGATGAACATAGTCTCTTTTCCTAGTAAGAAAAAGTGAGACTCACTTCTATCTATACTCATTGGTTGACAAGAATAAGATAGTATTATAATTGAAAATTTTCAATTACAAATTAAACTCATTTACGGTCTTTCATTACCCTTCTTTTCGGCTTTGAAATAATTGAAAGATAAAATATTTTGAGTAACTAGAGAACATTTTGTCTATAGCTACCAAAATATATGACATCTTGCACTTGTCACGATGTATGAGTTTAAACCGCAATGAGCAAAGAAATTACTAGCATATCCGCTGGGTATTTTTCTTAGACTCATTTTATTCCTTAAGGTGCTAAATACCCTTGTGGCTATGCAGACGATATAGGAGGAATTGCATGCTTAATATTCAAGTTAAATGAGAGCATGAATGGCTAGTCCCTCATCTACACAAGTAGAATTTCATATTCTCTGCACAATACTTAAGTACATTGCTACTTGTAGGCATTCTAAGAGAATAGGAAAGTAAATAAATTGCTATTTGATTTCTACTGGTGATGTAACACTTACAATGTTGACAAATCCAGTGGGAGTTTTGCATTTTATATTACTGAAATGACATTCTTGTAATGGTGTCAAATTCAGTGGGAGCTACAAGATTTATTTCCTTGATAGTTGCCCATATTATTTCTAGCTTGCTTTGAAATAATTAATTACTTTCCGAATATGAACAAACATATGTTTAAGTAAGATTGCATTTTATTTTATATGATAACAAGTTCCATATCTGAGGTTGCTTTCCGAAATGTTATCTATAGAATAATAATCCACAATTCCTTATTAAACATTATAGTTTGAAATCTACATGTAATATCTATGACACTATCATATTGTTTATACAATTGCGCGCTTGTCGTATTGTTTGTTTACCTTAGATAATGTTGTCCCGTACACAAGTGGGAGAAATCTTAAATGTGTGCAAGGAACAACATATAACAATATGATTATTGGTTTCTCTTGACCGCAAGGTAAGGAAGCTAATCAATCTACTAGGACTTAAACACCAAGATGTTTGTTGCCCTATTACATTAAAAGTCAAAGATATACTATAAGCTACTTCAATATTTTGACTACTTGTTTTAGTCAATAGACTTATGGTTAAATTATATAATCATGATTTTGAAGTATGAAATTAACTTGAAATTACTATTGAACTCAAGAGTTTGCGTTCATGATTACTTTAGTTAGAATAATTATGTTTACTTGCTAACACATAATTATAAAGTTCTTGAATTTAATCAATGACTCATAACAAAAAGTAATAGTTAGAATTTGTTTATGTCTTCATGTTACCACATAACAAGCTTGGCTTGAATTATTCGGAGACTTGTAACGTATAACTTAACATGTTCTGTTTTCTTGAAACACATAAACATAGAGTTAACATGAGGTTCTTGAATTATTCAAAGACTTATAATGTATAATTGATATGTTTTGTTTTCTTGTAAACACAAGAACATGGAATTCTTGAATTGTTTTGTCTTCTTGTGAACACATGAACAAAGAGCTCTTGCTTAATTCAAGAAATATACATTATTGCATGCACTTGGTTTTAAAATACTGTGTATTCAATTTGGTATTTCTCATGTATTTGACCTAAAGAGAATTAAGTTATCTAATAAAATTTTGATGGAGACTCACAATTCTAAATACTCATAGAATACCACATTATTATGGTATTTCTCATGTGTTGAAACAAACTATATTCATATTGTTTGATTTCTGATAACTTAAATGACTCTACCTCCAAAATCATTCAAGGTTAGAATTTTGCGTGTGTCCAGGAATACATCTCAAATAATTCCGAACCTAAAGGCTAATCAAGACATCATCTTTGGATTGAGATAAATCCCATTATGTTTTGATTAAAGTTCTAAATTTGTTAATATCTTATGAAGCATATTATTAACAAACTAGAGATGAGAACTGTAAAATGTACTTTGTTGTCTCAATTAAGTACAATTTATTGTTGCTTAAATACTTAGTATTTAGAGAATTTTCTCTACTTATAAAAGTAAGTGGGAGTATATATAAATCTTAAATATATTCAAGAATAAAATACATAACCTTCGTCAAACTAAGGTTTAACATGTAAATGTCGAACCAAAATATATTAGAACTCTCATTCATAAATCCGCAAGGATGCCTCATCACTTGATTGATATTGTAATATCATTGCTGAGGAATATAAATTAGAGGATCATTTCAAACCTGCTAATTGCTAAGATACATTATCACATCTTGAATCTGATAAAGGTCTTAGAATTATGAATGATAAGATGCAGTCCTTAAAAGCCAATCAAGTTTTGAGCTTGATTGATCTTTTACCAAAGTGTAAACCTGTGAGGTTAGAATGAGTTTCTTTTGAAGAAAGACTCATAAGGACAAAATTGTATACATATTAATGCCTGACTAATGATAAGAATTTTGATCTTACTCAAGCAATTGACTATGATTAAATCTCTCCTTTTTTGCACGTATTAATTATATAAAGATATATAATTGTCGTACATGATTTCTTGAATCTTTAAAAGTCAAATTAAGGTTCATAACTCTTTTCTTGGATGATTACCTTGATGAGGTCGATATGTAATCATAAAGGGTTATGAGTCTATATTTGAAATATGACAATTAAGATTAAAACTCTTTCCTTAGTGATTACATCTGCAAGGACGGTGTTTAATCAAAAGGGGTTAAAAGTCTATATAATCTTTATATAGTATACAAGATGAAAGAATCCAAGTGTGGATTGGATCATGCATCTAGGAGCTGGCATCTTGAATTAATTACAATATGATTCTGATTAAATTAAGATGACTCCTGAGTATATCTGACATTGAGTGGGAGCACCATGTTGTTTTCTTAAATTCATATGTTGTATGACATATCGAAAGTATCATTCCACATAAGCTAGATATTATCCTTGAGGTTGGAATGAAACTTCACTTGGGAATTTAGGATGAAACAAACGACCTTGGAATAAATGTTTATTAAGTTAAACGTATGCAAAGCAGTGTGGCAAATATTCTGTTTATAGGAGTTTTAATTCTGTTTTTAATTAGTTTTTATGTCATTTTTTGTAGTTTTAAGTTGTTTATAAGTTAACCTCTCGTATTGCATTGTAATTTTCAGTTTTAATGAAAAATTAAGCTCTTTTTACTCATTAAGCTCTCATAAGTCATTAGAGCTTATTCTTGTTAATTAAGCTCTAATTCTGTTTTAAAACCTTGTTATAAGCCCTTAAATATTAACTGTTTTCATTTGAGTTAATTGATAACTGTTCATGAAAATTCACTTTGGAGGCATTTGGGTAAATAAGCTCCCCAAGAGCTTATTGAGCTTTTTAGCCTCAGGTTTAGGGCTAAGGGGCCCTTAGGACAGGGTTTCTAGGCAACTACTCTGAAGAAGGGCCTGGGTTCTGAGACAACAATAAATCCAAGGTTTCCAATTCTTTTGATCATTTAGCTTAATTTTGAGCTTAAGTCATTAGCGTATTTGCCTTTAATCTTTGCTACACATTAGTTTTGGCTTGTTATTTAGCTATTTTATGTTTTTAATGCATAATTTTGTGTTACATGCTTATTCTCTCAAAACTGTAATAATTTAGTAGTATAATGCTAGTAGAGAAAACTTGCTTATTTTTCATTAATAAGCTAGGATTTGTTTAAAAATAGTTTAATAGGTTAAAAAGAAGTAGAAGTGGATAAAAAGTTTTTAAAAGTTTTAGGTTAGAAAATAGGTTTTAATAATACTCCCTTTTGTTTGACAGTTTTGAGATAAAGGGGTGTTTGGCATAAGTTAAAAAACGGTCAAAAGGGTGTTTTGCATGGGTTAAGGTATTTGGGTTAACTTTAGCTTAAGTTTTTAAGCAATTTCAAGCTGTTTTTAGAAAGTTTTTAGTTCTAAAATAGTTTTCTAAGGTTTTTAAAACTATGTTCAAAACTGTGAAGTTTTTAAGTAACTCACAAGTGCTTATTTGATTAAGCACTTGTGGTTTGAGTTTAAGCACAAAAAGAGTGTGTCTTTAGTGTCCAAAAAGGGCTGTCAAGAGCCCTTTGTTCCTTTGACTTTATAAGTCAAAACCACCAAGCCTTTTTTCTGTCACAGTTTGTAAAAAACCAAAAGACCATTTTCAACACCAAAAATAAGCAAGTAAAATTGATTTTCAAAACCTGAAAATTGGTGCACAAGCCCATTTGCCATAGCACTCAATCTGTTTGAGCTTATTTGTGATTTTAGAGCTTATTTGACAGCTTAAAATAAGCTGTCAAATAAGCCCTTGAGATTTGCCTTAAAGCTCCCCTGGTGCAAAGGGGGAACTTTAGGCTCATCTTTCTCAGCCAATAAGCACACTTAAGCCCAACTTTTTGGCTTATTTTAAGAGTCTATAAGCTCTTAAATAAGCCCTCAAAGTTTCAGGCCTTAGGAAGCTTATTTGGTTGCTTATTTTTAAGCCCAATTATGCCTCTTGGCTGTTTTTAGTGTAACTTAGGCATAGGGATTGCTTATTTTTTGACTTTGGCTTATTGAGCTTATTTCATAAGCTCAGTTGTTTCCTAATAGCAATTTAGGTTAGTTTAGATATTTTATTGTGTTTATGCCTTTTTTTCTAGCTTTGATTTGAGTCCTAGCTTTAATCACTTTACTCTTTAAGCTTTAGTTTTATAGCTTCCTGTCTATTAGCTTCCACAGCTTATCTTAGTATTAAGCTTTTCCTGCCTAGTTAGCTTATTTAAGTTAGATTAAGCCCTTTAGCTTACCTTAGTTTTGGCCCTAGCTTAATTTGACCCTAAGTCCAAAAGACTTAGCAAAAATTTGGCCTTTAAGCTTAATAAGCCATTTCCCTGCAAGTTCAAGTCTTATTTTTAAGCTTATTTTAATGGTTTTCAGCAAAAGCTTACTAGTTACAAAGTTGTTAGACCCCACGAGCTAACAACGTTGCATTTTCTTGATTTTCAAAAATAATAAAAGGGGAAACACTTGTCCGTGAGCCAAGACTCGAACCGAGAACCAAGCGTACATCCCTTTTACACAACACTCAACAACCACTATCGTCCTTGGGCTTTTTCGTTATGACCCCAAGGGCTTGTATTTAAATACATTTTGCCCAAATAAGCTATAATCTGTATAGCTTATTTTCCGGCTAATTGTTAAGCAACCTTGTGTTTTTTCATTTTTCGTAGGAACTTTTATAGGAATGAATAATTTTTAGAAAAATTGCAGATTTTTCGTAAAACATTTAGTATTTTTAATAATTTTAATTTATTAAAAGTTTATTTAATTCCATAATAAATACATAAATTTATCAAAAAAAACTTTTGGCTTTTTTTAGTTCTTTTTTAGAAAATTTTATTTTGTCATATAGTTTGTAGGAAAATTATAAAAATTTTCGTAGGGTCATTTTTACAACTTTTTACTTTTTAAAGAACGGGTCCGGGTACGGGATTTTGTTTTGACTCGTTTTTGGGTCAAACGAACTCCGTTTTCGGTCTAGTCTTTTTCATTCTTCGTTATTTGATCCCTAGAGTAGTTTAGAAGCAAAAATTTCTTCGTAGGCTTATTTTTAAAGATTTTAGGTTTTCCCCCTTTTGTTCGGGATTCGGGCCTTCGTTTTCTAGTTTAATTTCATAATTTCTAGGTTTTTCTTAGACGTTTTAGTTCGTTATTGTTTAATTTGACTTTTTCAAACTCATTCCTTCCTTCAAACTCAAATCTTCGATCGTATCGATTTACCATTCCAGCCTCGTTGGGGATTTACGACCCGGGAAAGCTCTATACTACTTCTCGGTATCATTGATTCTGCTTTTAGACTATTCTTACTATATATTTGATATTTTATTATATTATATATATTTTAAGGTATAGTTTGAACGGATCAATTTTTGGCGCCGTTGCCGGGGAGGCTGTGCAACCGTTTATCGTTACGTTGATCAATTGTGTTTTAAACTGTGAATATTTTCTTTTATTATAAAAATATAAATAAAAAAAAAGTACAAAAATATTTTTCATTTCTTTTTAGTATAATTATCAGTTAAAAACCAAAGAAAAAACCAAAAACATAAAAACATTGTCCATAATAAAAAAGAAATAAAATTCACAAATTGGTAAAATACCAAAATATAATATTCTCAACTGAGGTATTATCATAATAAGTTCCGGTGAACTTGTTGGTTCCCAA
>BQNB010061381.1:0-35282 GCA_026074375.1 Tanacetum coccineum | reverse complement strand
TTAGTGCCTGTAGTACATCCTTACGCAATATATATTTGCTAATGGCAATACTCTCAACCTAGGGATAATAGAGAAGAGCAACACGTAAATGGATACATTACGTCAAGGGTCAAACATAGCCATCTTAATAGATTAGTGGGCATAGGGGAATATGAAAACAGTTTAAGAGGTAAAATGAAAATTACAGTTATTGATATCTTTGAATAAAATTTCAGTAGAAAAGTACATTCAAAACCTGAATTCAATAGAAACGAAATATGTTAAAAAATGTATTTGAACATAAATCTTTTATCTGGTAAAGGAAAACGTATACCGACGATTCTTCTATTTAAAAAAAAAGATTGTTCATTCTTCTAATTATTATTCTTTTTATATATCTTTTATTAAAGAAAACCTAAATAATTCCTTATTTGACATAACTATTTGTAAATTCGTTTTAAAAAAAAAACTCGTGGTAAAAAATACATGTGTCAGAAATTAAAAGACGAAAAGTTATGAGAAAACGGAGTCATTTAATATTACTAGATGGTGTATTACGTCACGTACAACTAACAAAAAGAAAACACAATTATTACCCGAATAAATCCTCTCTCCCAAAACCTAAATCAAATTCACCGGACTTCCTAACCTACCTCACAAGAGAGAACTCAGTCGATCAACTTTAAGGCTAAAATCAAAAGTTTGAGTGTAGTTACTCATCAATCACGTACAATGATCAACGAATTAAAGGTAATTTCAAAGTTTTTTTAATTAGTCAGTCAATTCATCAAATCAATTTGTTATTCGGGTTCAATTTTAGTGCTTTACTGTGATTTCATTGATTACTAGTTTAAGACCCGTGTAATACACGGGTTGTTAAAAAAAGCTTTAAATATGTAACATTGTTTAATTAAAAAATATTGCTAAGCAATGTTTATGTGTGTATCAAATGTTAGCCGACTCTACTAATATCATGCACTTACACTGCGTTCTCGAGTTTTATTTTTGAAAGAAGAGAAAAGAAGTGAGAAGAAAACAACAAATTTGTGTTCTCGAGTTTTTTCCAAGAAAGAAGAGAGAAGAAGAGGAGAGGAAATATGGTTAAACTTCTCTCCAAAATCTTCTTCCCAAAAGTGGGATGATTTGGAAGGAACGTATATTTGGAAACTTTTTATCAAAACAATGACTTATATACCCTAAAATAAAACATAAATTTAATATGCAACAAAGGGTATAACTGTAAAATCATACGTTTTCTCTCATTCTCTCTCAAAAACTCGGGAACATGGTACACCAAAATTAAATTGCATTTCTTTCCTCTTCTTTTCTGCTCATTTTTGTCTCTTCTCTTCTTTTATTTCATATTAAAACTCGGGAATTGAGTGTTAAGGAATATAAGAATATATAACAGTATGCGGCCTCCCGAGTTAATCATGGGACAGTTAAGTAGAAGTTATGGTTGACCGTATAGACATATAACTCTAAGTAAAAAGTATGTAAAAAAAATAAAAATGATATATATCCATCATACAATGAACAAAGTAGGGGTGAGCAAAATGGACCGCGGACCGGGCCGGACCGAGAATCCGGCCCGAATCGGACCGAACATATTTCGGCCCGGTCCTTGGTCCATCCTTTTCCTTATTGTCGGTCCTCAGTCCGGTTCGGTTCGGTCTTACCAAAAACCCGGAAACTATGCCTTCTTGGACCGGACCGAAGACCGACTCGGACCGGACCATTTCGGTCCGGTCTTCAGTCCATTGTTTTGGCCAAAGTCGGTTTCGCTCCTGTCCGGTCTGGTTTTCGGACCGTGAGCACCCCTAGAACAAAGTTAACAGAAAGATGCTACATTAGTTTTAACAAATATTAACCAAGAATAATAATTCAAAATTGCTCATGCCTTGCATAAAACTAATCTCGTCTTTCAACATATGTTTAGTCATAAGCAACATAATGCTTACATTGTAACCGAACTTAATCAAATGCTTTTCATAAAAGAAGATAGCAAAGTAGAGCATCATCGCAATTTGGAAGCTAAGAAATCCTCAAATTCATGTCTTCTTTTCACAATACTCTTTACTTGTAATCCGGTAGAATAGGATTATCTTCCATCTCTAACTGGTCATGCAGGTAAGTTAAAGAGGTTAAGATAACAGGGATCAGGTCAAAAGTGTGACCCACTACCCAAAAAAGTAAAAAACGAAACCAAAAACTTTTATTAGCTTCTTTTGATAAAAATATCGTCGATTTAATCCAACCCGTTTTCACCAGAGCAAAATGCCTGATGTGACCCACTACCCAACTCGTTACTACCACCTCATCAGACATATATAATTGTATTGTAATGCTATGATTTCAAACATAAATTACTTTCTATTATGAATTTCACTCATAATTAAATTTCAACTATCAAAAAGGGATGATGTTTCTTTCAACTTATCTGAGGCTTCAAATGAATATATCCCTGAAGATAGTGAAGAATTATTGATCATGCGGACTTCCCCTTCTATGTTTCTAAACCCCGTATGTAATGGCTAAACAAAATGTAGTATAGTAATGTACCAGAAATTGACGGAACCATATGTCCAAGAGGTTGAACCTACAACACCTACCTGACCAAATGAGATGCTACTAAACATGATCTTAATCCACGCTTCATGAGACAGTTTCATCCCGGCATCCATCGTTGCTAGTTGAGAGGAAAAAGTAGTTGAATGATGAACTTCTATGATACTATTTTTTAATACATCACTGACTCGTCTCAAAATCTTCTCCGATGCTTGACCAATATCCACTGCAAAAGAGAAACCTCTAGTTTATTTCTCAATCGATGGTAAAGTTTCATGTCGAGAGTTAGAAACTTATACGTAGTGTACCAAACTATAAACTACATGCCATAATCTGAAAGATAATATATATGCTTTTAACATGAAAGAACTCAATCTCAAATTAAAGAACAGTCATGTTCCATAAAAACTAATTAAAAAGGAACATAACCTGGTTAGTATAAGTTAGATTGTAGTTAGGCTAATTATAAAAGCAAAAATACATATTCATGATGACATACTCTAAAAAACAAAAAACCATTAGCTTATCGGCTTATCATGAAAACTATTTTCTCATAAGCTTATGTAAACTTTACTTGAGACATGCTTTTAGTGGGAGTTCATGTTTCGTCCCAAACTAAAACCATGTCCTCCTATATAAATTCCAATAACACAAAAAGAAAGTTACACAACTAAAAATTAATATAATGGCGGTTTCAGATTGTCAATAGTATGACCTTTAATCTATAAAAAAATCTAATAACACAAAATCATATTTATTCAATTTTATGTCTAAACACGTGCTTATAAAACCGTATTTTTTTAATTCGATAGGAGATTAAATACATATTAAAAGCAAACAGATTTTGCAAATTTTCTTATGCGTCAAACCAATAACAGTGCCATCCAGAGGCATTTAAAAAAACCAATTAACAATTTACCGGCCATCCAAGGACATTCATAAAAGTTGAAGTTAACATTTACAAAGTAAAATGCTCAAGAAAGTACAATACTTAACAACTAAAAGAATATCATTCTTAAAAACGTAGATTCATAATTGTTTTCCATGTGGGTCTTCTCGCGAGTCGGGTCGGGTCAGATCACCGGGTCAGTCCAGATCACCTGCATCAAAAGTAAGTGTAACCAATGGTTTAAAATGTACACTTAGTATATTATTTTTAAAACTATAAAAGCTTTTATAATGTGTCGTTGACAACATAATTGTCCTCATTACTATAAAATCCACAAACTATAGCACAATATGTTGGCCCATTTCTATGGATCTTTAATCACCAATATACCAGAAACAAGAAAAAACTGAATTTTCTATTAATCATTCATCATTGTCATCATACAGATTGTTTCCAAATCTGTTCCTATTTATATGAAATGAAAGGGTACAATCTAAAAGTTGTGTCGGTTGGTGAACCGATGTGTCCCTTGAGAATAACTGTCAAATGACAGTTATTTAACTCCCATGTAACTGCCGGGTTTGGCCTGCGGGTTTGTCAAGCGGGTTGTGATTACCCGGATTGGGTTTCGGCCCAATACAATAAGCAAGTAACACGCCAATATAAGGTCATCAAATTTCATAATGAGTATACTTGTATGTTTCAATATAGTGATAATATTTCTATCTGAGTCCAAATGAAGCATCACACTTTTTTTTTCATTTAAGATTCAAGAAAGTGACTGCAAAAGACTTGCATGAGCACATTTCTATCCAACTAAAAGTTAAACTCAAACCAAAGAAAAATTATTAAGATTTAAAAAAAATATGTGATGACGAAATGCTGTAGAATCTAGAGAATGAAGCAGCTCCTCTGAGCAAAGAAATTAACTTGAAAAATGACCTCAATGAAATGTTCCTTTATCTTTTACCATAAGCTTAAAAATCTTCGGCCACCCGGGCGCGTGTCTAGTTTCATTCATTTGATCTGCATTCATGTGTCAATTATTATGAGCCATGAGCAAAATATTCAGCCAATTTTCCTTGTTTTGCTTCAAATTAGTGTACCAATACAGAATTTGTAACTACCTCTAGCACACTTTTATGAAGAAATTAAAACACATGATATCTCAGCTTAAACCATTGTCACAAAGCATTCATAAATCGTGACAATATAATGCCTTCTATTTCCTAAATTAGCTCCTATGTGATTGCTTTATTTTATGTCACTTAGTCATAGGTGATTACAAATAAAAAAATTGTTCAACAAATTTTATATATCCAAAAGTACAAAAACTTATACATAGGCAACATGTGGGGTACTCAAATGACAAGAATCTTGACGAGATTTAAGCTGAAAATTATTATCAGGGAACCATATTTGCTGGAAGACGTTCCAACCAAATGGATGCCTTATATTGCCTATAAATTAGTTCTTATGTACTATGTAGTATATACAAATTCAGATTTCATATTTAATTCACAATATTTAGGAACCAAAATCAAGATTAGAATGATATGCCGATCATATAGAGAACATAGCAAACACAAACTGCAACCATATTAAATCTAGTATGGCGGTACAGGAATTGGACATGGCGGTATAGAAATCATATATGTTTTGAGCCAAGAAAATCTCAAATAAAAATAAAATAACAGTCTGATTAACCTATCAATTAAAAAAAATTAAAATAAAAGAATTACATAAGGTGTTGATGGAATTAAAGTCCAAGTCCAAAACCTAATTTATCCTAATAGCAGATTACTTTACCTGATAGGAGTCTTTCATTTACTTACCTGCATAGGATTCCGTTCATTAACACTAACTACCATTGAAGTTTAAAGACATCCTAAAACAATTAGGGTTCCTCTTCCTTTGATGTTATAAACTTTGAAGATGGGTATAATAAAGCAAAGCACAAACAAGAAAACCTGGGGAAGAATGCTAATTCCTTAACATAAATCTCTAGAAGACCATATTTTCACATTAATGCAAACCCGGTCTCTAAAATATGTAACTTGTTCCAACATCTTGCATTTTTTATTTAGAGCAATAATAGTATCCGCAAAGTGGGTTTCAACTATCAGCTCAAATTAAAGCGTGTTAGTGAATTAACTAAAAAAGTAATAGTAAAACATACCACATGCTGAAGTAATATTATCATGAAAACATTTCGATCGAACCACCGCGAATGATCTATATGTTGTCAAACTTGTCTTCGTCATTTTATCAAACACCTACTGTGCATCAAGATACATACACATTTCAAATACGCACACAAATAGTCGTTTAATGTATGGTTCTAGATACAAAATCCAATGTTTAATATGTTGATAGTTTCTCACATAACAAAGTGACAATAAACATTCCGAAAATTAAACTAACAGAACCAACAATTTGAAGTTTAAAGATCAAAAGAATATAAGAAATCGAAAGAAAAAACTTAAGAATCATTTGAAGAAGATGGGTAACCTGTTTGGTTATTGAAAGCAAGATCAATTTACTCCAAATAGATCTAACTTTTGATGAAAAATCGCGATGAAGATGAGGTGTTCACCAAAAGAAAAAAAGAAAAAAAAAGTGATGAAAAAGAATAGATCTAACTTTTGAAATTCAAATGCTTAATTATGCTTGGGGAAAAAGGAAAGAAGCTGATTTTAAATTTCAAATGGACATGGAGTATAGAGGAAGCAAAGCCCTCGAAGATTTCAAGCATCTGGAAGATTTCAATGTAAATAACTGGTACTCGTAGTATATTGCTAACATTTAAAATTTTTAAAAAATAATACATATATACTCTTATGACATTAGCATTATTATTATTTAATTCAAATAACCATTTAAAATGTTTCACCTAGTGAAAGATGACGTCAGCAAAAACCTTGTTTTCCATGGTGTTTGGGAATAATTTGCTCAATTTAGTTTTTTTGGTTGGTTCAATGTCTTAGTATCTGATCCCACAACTTCAGTGATTAGTTTGCTAAGTAGAATGGATGTTTTCTGCCTTTTTAAGTTGTAGATGGCGACAATTACTGAAACAAAGTTTTCACCCATAGATGATTTGTTTGTTATGTATAATAGATGTGTTTGCGCCTACAAAACAATGACAGTAATCTACTACTTATATAAATGAGGGTTTGGCAAGGCATCATCTTACCCAAAATTCTGTAGGAATGACACGTGGATAATATGATTTATAGGAACCGTTGGATCAAAACTGAAGTAATATACCCTACATTTACTACTTTAATGCCTCGCCCTAAATTAAATCCCTCAATTCAAAACAATTGATTTTCAAAACCTCCCTCAAATCATTTAGATCCGGAATTTGAGTTCACCAGTTTCAATCAAGCATTAAATCATTTGTAACAACTTTCTTAATTTGTGCATTCTTCCTCTATACAATTTATATAGATAAGCACGATTCAACCGGTTGCCCAACATAAATTTATTCAGTTCTTGAAAGCTTATTAACCATTCAAATTCAATTAAAAAAAATCCCACGCAAATGATCATCATCAAAGCTTATTTGAATTTGCTAATTCTGCAGGTAATGCATCTATGGCTGTTGTAGCTTTAATTTTGTTATTGAAGGTTTTTTTTATCATCAAGTGATGACGTATAATAGGTTTACCAAGCCTCTAGGCCTAAATTATATTTTCATAATTGGCTCCAAGCCCAACGAAAGCAAACTAAAATATGATGGGCCAAGATTAAGCCCAGTCCCGTGCTGGCACGGCCCGAAAGAGTTAAGTCGGACGTGACAGACCTTCTACGGACTAAGAAACATCCGCGGAAGGGAACCTACATCTGCAAAAACATGATTACTGTGGACCCTTGCCAGACAGGGGGCCCACTTCGGCCCACTAACAGATATGAGCGAAATATTAGGAAAACCTAGTATTGGGCTCACCTATAAAAAGGGGTGTTCTGACACCCCACGAGGTATGATTTTCTGACCACATTTCATACACACATACTCTGACATTCTCTGACAAATATGTTTACTTACTCTTACGCCGGAGTCCAATCGTGGGGTCCGTCCCCACGGTAAGACTAACGGTTTACCTTTCGTTGTGCAGGGAATCATCTCATTACTTGATTTAGTACAAGATCTCATCCTTGGGCCTGGTCCAACCACTCCCCGGATCCATCTACTTAACCCATTACGTATTTTGTACTAACACCCCCCCTCTGCTTTCTGACCACAACTGTAACTCGAGCGGCGAGCAAATTTCGTTCTCCGTAAAGGTTGGGTTTTTTGAGGGATTCTATTATAAATTCATGTATTAATTCAATCCTGAAATAACAAGGAAGTCAACGATTCCCACTCCCACCCCTCATTTTCCCTCATGGGGGATCCGAGAACTCAAACACGAATGGAGGGGGGGCACCAACTAAACTGTTCCCGCACCCGATAAGGCCTTATAGGGCCGGGTTGATTTGGGTCCAACTTAGCTTATCGGGTTTGTCGGGTCAACCAGATAGACCCGATAGTCTAATAGGGTCGGGTTAGGGTCAAATTTAGTTCCTTAACGGGTTATCGGGGGTCAACCCGATAACATATAATGATATATTAATTAATCTTTAATTTTTGAACAAAAGCCCATTAATAAATATTTTTCTTTGGTGAATTTATTGCTATGTATGCTTGTGTTCTTTCTTTATTAACATACAACATTTTTTTTTTAACGGCGACTCTATTAGAACCACTAGCAAGGAACTAGAAAATTACAAAGGAAACAAAAAAGGGTGTTGAAGCCAGTTAACCCAATTCAAAGTTCTATTACATCTAGCTACACAACAATAAAAAAGCGTAAAACAATATTGTCGAAAATAGCATCCTTTCGTGGAAGAGGAGACGCAAAAAGGAATTGGTTCCTGAAGTTCCAAAGGCTCCACCAAGAAACGTAAAACACGCCTTCCAACACCTCTTTCGTCTTAGAACCTAAACGGATAGATTTGAACCAAGAGAGCCAATCTTCGTACGACTCATAAGGATGAACATCCTAATTCCACCATCTACAAATTAACTTCTGAATATCTTTCGCCACAGAGCAACCGAAGAATAAATGGGATGAATCCTCAGTTTAGAACACTTTGAGTTGCTTGTTGAACTATGTTTCATAAACGAACCAAGGCCAATAGTGATGCGAGTTTTCTTTAAAAGGCTAAAACTGGTGATAAATGATATAAATAGTTTAACCGTTGTCAAATTCAAACCAAGGCGTCATTGTTCACCCGACAATCCTTAGACCAGTGGACTAAACTTACGATTATGCCTTTTGTTACCAAAGTCATAACAGATAGGAAAGCATTACAAACAATTGCTCAGAAAATCCAATCTTCAGAGTCAATAACAATTAGAAAATTTTAATTTATTGGCTTTTTTTTTTGCTCTTATTTTTTTTCTTAACACGTAACTCGATAACCCGCAACCCGATAGACCCGAACCCGACAGACCCGATTCCTTATAGGGTCGGGTTGCGGGTTAGGTTTTATTTTTTCAAAACCCGATAGACCCGACCCGATAAGTCTCAAACCCGACCCGATAACCCGATTGACACCCCTAACTACAAGTACGTCTAGAATAAAGATTCATTCACCAAAATTTTTCTATCCCTTCATGCTAGATTTGTTTTGGATATTGTAATTCCAATTTTGAATAACTATAGTAATACAAGTTTCTTGTAATGTTTTATAGATGTAGTACGAATTTTTGAATTTTGGCAGAATACCAAATGTAAGATATTATTATATAATTTTGCTACCAAACATTTTTTTTTGAACGGCGGATTATTATTAAAAAAGCTAGCAAGGAGCTAGAATTACAAATTTACAAGGTAAGGATTTTTTAGCCAATCATTCATACCGAAGGAGGCTTTACAACGAAACTTACACCAATAAAACGACTTAGAAACAATATCGTAAAAAATCTTCGCCTTCGATGGTTTTCTGGCATCAAAAAGGAGCATATTCCGGTAATTCCAGAGGAGCCACCACATAACATAAAAAACACCTTCCAGAATAATTTTGCTCTTGAGAGAAATGCGCAATGAGCCAATCCAAGAGAGCCATTCAGGATATGAAACAATATCAGCATACGAGAGGTTCCACCATAAAGAGATTTTGCATCCGAGATGAGTAGCTAAGGGGCAAGCGAAAAATAGGTGGCTACTAGACTCGGCTCCATGATCACAGATAGGGCAAGCAATGATGTTTATTGGCATACCGCGTCTTGATAAATTAAATCTCGTTGGTAAGGTATCTTGTTTAACTTTCCATGCAAGCACGTTTACTTTGATGGGAACATATTTGATCCATTTAGTAGGAGAGCAACTGATAGAAGGAAGCAAGATGGTGTCAATTTTAGATCGAATAGAGGCAACTGAGAAGTCGCCTGACCATCCAGAGTCCAAGACCATCGGTCAGGTAACGGAGAGAGGCTCACTGTCTGCATTAAATCAAGAAGATTAGAAAACTGTGTAGCTTCAATGCCCCCCCTCGGAGCACGACGTAGAGAATCGGCCAAAGAAATGGCAGCAAGCTTATCACTAACCACCACCTGCTTGTTGTTTTCGAGCGCCAATATACGAGGGAACATGATTTGGAGAGAAGAATCTCCAATCCATTTGTCATACCAGAAAGAGGTGTTATTTCCATTACCCACTTTCAGGCGCATGTAATCAAAGAACTTAATACCTTTGAGGTTTAGGACAAAAATCTCGTTCACAATGTTGAGCCAACATGAGTTGTTGCGCACTTTGGGAGTCTTACCGATTTTCCCATCTTCTCCATGAATGGCCTTCATAACCCTTGACCATAATGAAGAGCTATGATAGTGAAACTTCCAAACCCATTTGAGCATAAGAGCGCGGTTTAGAGCATACAAACTTGATACCCCTAGACCCCCTTTGACTTTAGGAGTTAAAACGTGATCCCATTTGACCCATTTAGCCTTCCTATTGTCTTGATCATGACCATTGAAGAAATGGCTTCTAATAGATTCAAGTTTATGAAGGACAGAAATTGGGGCTTTGAAGATGGACATGTAAAAAATAGGTATTGAGCCAAGAACAGATTTAAGGAGAGTTAAGCGACCTCCTATAGACAAGGTTTTCATTTTCCATTTAGAAAGACGAGAACAAACCTTATTGATGACATCTTCCCACGCTTGGTAACGAGACATAGAATCTCCCACTTTTGTGCCCAGATAAGAGAAAGGCCTTCATACCACGTTGTTTAAATTACCCTTTTTTCAAAATGTTGGACTTACTTCATAAAATAAAATATTTTCAATGGAGTTCAGTTTTTTAGACAAATAAAAAGGAATTAATTTTGGTTGGGCATTGAAATGTGTGAAGAAGATGATGACGGAAGTTTATTACGCGTGTGTTATCGTCACCAACAGAGATTTAGCCCTGATGGGGGCTTGCAGAGAAGAACTCCCGAATGCTAAGAAATTACTTTGTAGGTGACATATTTCACAAAATATGTTTAAATTTTGCAGAGCAAGATTATGAACGAAAAGTATGGGGAATTCCGTTAAGGAACAAGGGAATGTACGATTAAATCTTCTATAACACCAATATTCATGCAATGTTATACACACCTATCAGATTTATTCGTCGGATATCCATGTACTTGTTTGAACTTTACATTACTGTTTCACTTTTTCATTAATCTATTTATTTTATTAATTCATTATTTTTTTTCAAATGTTTCTTCCAACCTACATGACTGCAGTGACGGAGCCAGGATTGTTGAGTCGGGTAGGCCAAAACAAAGATCTTAGAAAAAAAAATTGACGATAAAGACAATAAAAATTTTAAGTCATACAATACGAGTCTTTCAATTCAATCGCATGCGGCGCTTTTTAACATCATTAAAATCATCTAAAACATTATTCAAACTAAATATATATGCGATATCAATATAAAGTGGTAAATGTCAAGTGGTTTTATCAATGAAAAATTTGACGATAAAACATCTTACTTAACGACCGTTAACTTAATTCTTTTTTGCAATTTACAAAAATATACCCCCTCGCACTATGTGTCAAATTACGAAACATACCCTCATTTTTAAAAAATTTATAAAATACCCCCTCCCCCTACTAACGGCTGTTAAGTAACGACCGTTAGTTTAAGTTCTTTTAGAATTTATGAAAATAGTCCTTGTGATTGGTCGTTACTTAATGACCGTTAACTTAATTATTATTATTTTTTTGCAATTTACAAAAATAGCCCTTGGGGTTATTGGTCCGTTCGCCATAATAACACTAAAATATCGCAACGACAACGGCAATCACCGTCGGACCCACTTCAACCAACCCAAAACGACGCACATTAATCGTCCCGCTACAAATCGCGAGCGTACCACCTCGTTTTTCTACACTTTTTGTTATGTGTCATTCTACCAAGTTAGTTACATGCATGACATATGAAATATAGTTATGTTTTAATTGTCTCATCTACTTTTTTTTAACACGTTCATGTAATAATTGCATGTATAAGATGATAAATTTGAATAAAATGCAGAAAAAATATCATTATTTATACCGACGATTGGGGTTGGTAATGGTCTGAAAAATGGATCGGACCGATCAAGACCGGACCAGATAAAAACCGACTTCGTCCAAAACACGGGACCGAAAACCGGACCGAAATGTTCAATTCATGTCCTGAGCGGTCCGGTCCAACAAAGCATAATGACCGGTTTTGCTTAAGACCGAACCGAACCGGATCAGACCGAAAATCGAATGTGAAAGAAAAGACGGACCGATGACTGGGCCGAAATATATTCGGTCTGTTCTGATCGGTCCTGTTCGATCTGGTTTCTAGGTCCAGTCCGATCCACGGCTTGAGGAAACATTTCATTGCCAACATTGACTTGATGTTAAATGAAAGAAATGTTTAAGAAAGTATTCACGAGTAACAACGGAATTTTAAAATTAATGTCTTTTCGTGAAGAAACTTTTTAGCAAAACTTACACTATAAGCATTATTATACTCTATATTAAATGTTGACTTCCTTCAACACACAAAATGAACAGTATCACTTTTTATATTATTCAATACATTATTTTAGTCCTCAACTGCTACTCACAACTCATTGATTGTGATTGTTTATTCTTATTTTAATATTGTCTCACAACACCTATTATTAGTGGGGATTACGTGTTGTAATATTTTCCCAGACACATGTAATCCACCTCCAACCCTCCCATACACATATCTCTCAACACAGTAGAAATCTCTTCCAATTTCTCTCTCTCTCTCTCTCTCTCTCTCTTCACCGCCTGCCCATACACGACAACACTCTCTTCTATGTCGCCGATCTCTTGGTTGCTTCCGTTCGTGGTGTGTGGCGATGGTGATCGGTGTGTGGTGTTGGGGATTTTTACTTTATGTAAGGTTTGATTTGTGGGTGTTTTGATTTGTTGGACCCAAACATCAAGCTTACCTATGACAGTCGAACACCTCTCACAGATCCATCACATTATAGAACTCTGGTGGGTAAGCTTATATATCTCACCATCACCAAACCAGATATTGCTTGCCCAGCTATTAAGTCAGTTCTCTCATTCTCTTCATACTTCTCATCTCAAGACTTTACAAAGAGTGCTTAGATACATCAAACGATTATTCTTCTCAAGGTCTAATTCACTCACCTTACATGCTTATTGTGATAGATAACTTGGCTCAATTCCTAACTACAGGCTTACATATTCCTATTACTACTCCAGTCAAGGTCTTTTGTGATAATTCTTCAGCCATAGCCCTTGCATCCAATCTTATAAACCATTCTCGAACCAAACACATTGAGATTGACTGTCACTTTGTTAGGGACAAAATCAAGGCTGGCCAAATTCTTCCTATCTATGTTCCTACAACCTCACAGACAGCTGATCTTCTCACTAAACTTTACATACCCCTCTCTACAACAAGTGTCTTTCCAAGGTAGGCATGTGTGATCCATACACACTGCCATTGTGAGGGGGGGGGGGATATTGGATTACAGTCTATAGCAAGTCAACTCATTTACAAGGAAGTGAAAGCAAACTTACATTTCTCCTCACTGTTATAAAGCATATAAATGTTATATACAAGTTTTACTAGTTAGTGTACAAGTCTCATAACATAGTGTTTGAAAGTTAGTTAGTCAAAGTAGTTTAATGTAACAGTATAAATAGTTGCTATATCTTTCATTTCTGTAACTTCACATAGTTTACTTCTCAATAATGAAATATTCTCTCTGAATTCAATTACCTTTAAAACCCACTAATTTAAACACCCCCCCCCCCCCCCCCCCCCCTCATTCACAACACGCTAACTATGAGAGAATAAAACATTAAGAATCTCTATCGAATTTTCTGTGTTATGTATTATCATCATCAAGTTTAAAAAGTGTTATAGGTTATATTATCTTTACGACGTCATAGAATATAAATAATATCATATAATATAATCTAAACACCATCTCAAACCCTCATAGTTTGTGACAACCTAGCAAGTAATGCAATGCAACACTAAAGAGGATATTAGTGTTTGTTAATAGAGAAGTCAAGCTTATTAATTTAATACTTGAAACTAATATTATTATTTCGAATTTACAAAGATGCCCAACATATAAAAAAAGATGTGCTTGATAAAAAAAAGTTAGATAACCCTGTGCACGTACGAACTTTTAGTCTTTTTAGAATTTTTATCTAAATTATCGATACACAAACATAACATGTTGTAGCTAAACTTTGTACGTAAAGATGACCATGTCTATGCAAAATACTTTTATATGAACCACCAAAACACGTACGTCAAAAACTATAATTATAAATTCAAATTATGTATAGTAATTAAAAAGTTTATTTTTTTAAAGTTATAACAAAATTTGTAAATTTATAAATTTACACTTAACTCTATATAATTTATTTAAAATTAAACCACTAAATTTTTATTAATTACCTCCTCTTTTTTCAAATTTTTATCTTTTATAAATTTGACACATATGTTTTTATGCGTTTTTTTCCTCAATCGGATTTCTCCACCAAAATAATGCAAAATTTGGAAGTATTTAAGCTTTTTAATTAAACATATAATTAAAAATAATAAAAAATTAAAAGCATCATACTTAATAAAGAAACATTCTTTTATTTTGAAATGCAATAGTCTATACTTTTCGTTTTCCTTTACCAGGTAAAATATATCTTTACGAGTCATAGAATATAAATAATATCATATAATATAATCTAAACACCATCTCAAACCCTCATAGTTTGTGACAACCTAGCAAGTAATGCAATGCAACACTAAAGAGGATATTAGTGTTTGTTAATAGAGAAGTCAAGCTTATTAATTTAATACTCGAAACTAATATTATTATTTCGAATTTACAAAGATGCCCAACATATAAAAAAAGATGTGCTTGATAAAAAAAAAGTTAGATAACCCTGTGCACGTACGAACTTTTAGTCTTTTTAGACTTTTTATCTAAATTATCGATACACAAACATAACATGTTGTAGCTAAACTTTGTACGTAAAGATGACCATGTCTATGCAAAAACTATATATGAACCATAACACGTATGTCAAACATAATTATAAATCAAAATTAAGTATCGTAATTAAAAAAAGTCTATTTGTTTTTTAATACATAAAAATACATTAGCGAATATTTTAGAAAAATTCCTTTGCGTGCGCAGGCATTATAACTAGTTCTAACACTAAAAAAAATAGATAAGTAGTTGGTTGAGTGTTTGTAAATCATGCTTGTCAAAACAGGTAATATTATAATATTCTAGTAGTAATCGGGTCAGGTTACCTTAATGTCTAGAAATATTTACAAATCTTTTATATAATAAAAGAATTACATCATTTCAGAGTTTTCTATCAAATTGAATCTTTTGAATTAAAAAATTGGACCAATCAGAACGCTTGATTTTGCCACGTGGGCAAAATCGTGCGATCTCATTGGTCAATAAAAAGTCAAAATTGAATCAATTTACTCAAAATTAAAAAATGTTGGTGGAGAATTTTGATGAAGAAAAAAACACATAAAAATATATGTGTCAAATTTGTGAAAACGAAAACTTAAAAAAAAGGAGTTAATTAATAAAACTTTGGTAGTTTAATTTTAAATAAATTATTGAAGTTAAGTGTAAATTTATAAATTTAAAAGTTTTAATTATAACTTAAAAAAAATAAACAAATAACCCCTTATACTTTATACCCATAGACTTTATATTTTAAAATACAATAAACGCAAACAATTCTTACTTCCAACAAAGATTTAACGTTATTTAATCACATCCCAAATCTACCCGAAGACTTAATAGTGAATTTTTCATTGTCGGCATAAAATCATGTTGTACAACCAAAAAGAAAAACACCGAAGCACATAAATTAGCGTAAAATTAATCCCCTTGTGGCCTCGGAGGTTCATTTGAGCCGACTTCGGGCTATCTAAAAGAGTAGTTTCGCTGGGATTAGTTGGCTCATAATATCGAGTTTGAAAACACGTAAATAAAAAGAAAAAAGTTACTAATTATCCTACTACGTAAAATATAAAAGATTTAATAAATATATTCACTACATATGATTTTGATAATACTCTATATATAACTTATAAAATAGAAAAAACAAAAATTATATGTATTTAAAAAAAACATAATGTCTAAACCCCGTGCGTGCACCGACATTAAAACTAGTACATTTTAGATGTGATTACAAAATATGGCATGCTAACAGTAATCCGATTGTTAAAATAAAATACTTTTGTAGGATTTATGCAATATAGATACACTTTGTGCGACTTTCTACTACTTCGATCCATTTCACTGTAAGCAATTTAGCTTCCCTTTTATTTTCTTTCTTATTTCACTTGTTGGACGCCTTGTAGATAAAACATAGCCCGATGCAGTACATTTGATTAACAAGTCACCACACACAAAAAATATCAACACACAACAAATGAGTCAACAAACACCATAAACATTTTACAACCACCACCACTTGTCAGGATCTTGTGTGTAGGAACAAAACACACAAAAAATATCAACGACGCAGCACATTTGATTGCTAAAACCTCCTACAAAATCATCCTACTTATCCTCCTACACACACAATCATAAAATATATATTTTTTTCACTTATTATCTCTCCAAATCTAAATCGTCAGATCCGCCACTTGTCTGGATCTTGTGTGTAGGAAGATTAGTAGGAATGTTTTGTAGGAGGAATTAGCATTTTTGAAAAAAAAACAAATCTAGATTGAAACATCCTACCACCATGGGGCAACAACCGCGGCTTTGGTGGAAAGTCTCTGAATACACGCGCTAGTGTAGCGCCGTTGGTGGAGTGACACGTGGCATGATGAAATGGAATGTGTTCAAACTTGTTTGTTGGTTTTTTTTTGATATATCGTTTCTCGGAAATTGTTCAAACTTGTTTCGTGTATGTATCTTTATATATTTTTAAGGTGTTTGTGTTTTTTTTTTTTGCAACTTCTATCTATGTTTTTGGACCTACGTTGCGCGACTAAATGAAATGGAATAGATGATGGCGAGCTCTAATTTGCACCAAATTTAGTATGATGTTTTGTTTTTGCTTGTTTCTTTTTTTAGTTGTATACGTTGTATGAGAGTAATGTCATTCTTGCGAGTGTGTTTTTTAGTAATGTCGAGTAAACATTTTGACGTGGCAATGGTGGTAACAGTGATAAACATATTTCTGTTTGATACACGTAACTGGTATGGTTATTTTCAATTATGTAACACACTTACTTGAAATAGGACGGGAAATGAAAGAAGAGATGACGAGACTGTTTAGTGTCACGACCTCCCCTTTTCCGGTACATGTTTAATTAGGTGCATATGATTAAAACGAAAGTTGAACACCAACACGAAGACAACATATCAAGACAGAAACCCGTTTATAGCTATTACCGTCACTGTCACGTTGAAAACATCAAATATTCTGTACTTTTTGGTGTTAATTTCTATTATAAAATGCTCACATTTGTTTAATGGGTAAATTACTAGTTGTAAATTACTAGTGAAAAGCTTGAGATCGTATCGGTAAAAACTCAAAAGAGTCGAGTGTAAACGAGTTCGAGCCCGAGCTTGAGCTTAAATTGGAGCTCATTTAATAAGCGAGCTTGAGCCCGAGCTTTGTATACAAAGCTTGACTAGTCTCGCGAGCCTAAATGAGCTCTAACAAGTAAGCTTAAGAAGCCAAGCTTTATTTTATATAAGCTTATCACAAACGAGCCGAGTTCGAGCTCTGGCAGGCTCGGCTTGTTTCCACCCGTAGCCGATAGTTTCCAACGTTTTGGATGTTGCACGTGACCCGTCCAATCGCCTAAAGGTGTTACTTTTTCCATGTTATCTCCTGTCATGTGAGTATGGCATGAGAGTGGGTTGGTCTTTTGACATTTTTGTTCTTTCATTCAATTTTTTATTCATTTTAGAATATTGTATTTTGATTGCATTTTATATTGTAAATTATTTTGTTATTTATTAATTTCCTTTCTAGTTTTTATGGTATATAGGTTACATGCATCGGTTCGGTGAGGAGCATCCGTGAGCCAACCGTGAGCAACAAAAAAATGTAGTGGGCCACTAAATGTATACTTCCTCACACGTCGTGGCTCACCACGTTAACGCCCTTACTAAGGCGAGCCTTACACTATTGGAGCATTGTGTAACTTTATAATATTTAATTAGTTTGTGAGTTTGGGTGGAGTATTTTGTAGGTTATTTGTATAAAGTGAGTATTTAATTAAATGGTTTATCTGGTGAGGGTTTTGGTGACTGATAAGGGTAAATTGTGAGAGTGAGTGAGGGTAAAAAGATGGAGAGATAAAGCTGATGTGTCTGATAAGAGGTGTTTTTTCGGTGACTAAGAGCTCTCGGTATCATCACGGCGTTGGGTGCCAAACCAACGTCGTGCCCTGCGTTATCATACTGGCTGTTAGCCGTTGCCAACGTCGGGGCTCACCACGTTAACGCCTCAACGCAGCAACGCTGCATATTTTACACTAGCAACGGCTACTTTTTTGGTTTTGAAAAAAAAAGTTTTTTTTTTGAAAATACACTAGCAACGGCTAGTTTTTGGTGTAAATTTTTTTTTTGAAAAAACACTAGCCAATGGCTAGTTTTATTTAAAGAAAAAATTCAAATTTTTTTTACCCACTATATATATCCCGCTTTTGTGGCATTTCAACAAGATTTCTAAAACCGACAACAAAACCCACCACAATTTAAAATGCCACAACAACAAAGCCAATCTTCAAACTCACTTTCACAAACCGAATCACAACCAAAAAAAGGCCGAATGAAACGCACGGCTAAAAAAGGAAAATCGTCCAAACCGATTGGCGACGTTACTTTACGTTGGACATCGGACGAGGAAACGTTACTTGCCGAATGTTTCGTTGCGGTTTTTGAGGATCCGAACGTCGGACGGTCTCACGAACTTCGTCTCAAACGGGAAGCCGCCAAAAAGGCTTTTGAGGTGTCGAAAGAAAAAGACCGAACGATTACGCGTTTGGAAGAGTTGCGATTTATCGCCCTTAGCACGAAGGATTTGTCTCCGAAAGACGCGTATTGGATCGAGTTGCAAAAAAAACAAATCAAAAACAAATTACGAGCGCAAATGCCGAGGGATTCGAACCAAACCGACGACTCCGACGAGTAGTTTTTTTTTAATTTCGAATGTTATTTTTTTATTTCCGTGATGTTTTTTTAATTACGAATCTCGTAGAGGTATTGATATTCAAAATATTTCGTGCCCCATATGTGATAACGCTATCGAATCGTCGGAGCACCTGTTTTTTAGATGTAGTTTGATTCGAGATATTGGAAAAAAAATTATGCGCTGGTGGAACTTGGATTTCGAAGAAACGAACTCATATGATGAATGGAAATCTTGGCTTGTTTCAAGACGTGTGGGATCTAATCTCAAAAATATGTTCGAGGGCGTTTGGTACACTCTTTGGTGGTATGTTTGGAATCATCGAAACAAGATCCTTTTTGACGAAATAACTCTTGTGAAGTCGATGATCTTTGATAATGTCATTTCTAGTTCCTTTCATTGGTGTAAATCTAGGTCTAAAGCTTCGTTCGGTTGGAACGAGTGGCTAAAAAATCATTACCTTATTGTTTTGTAATCTAGCTCCTTGCTAGTTTGTGTTTCTAATAAAATCGCCGTTCAAAAAAAAGCTCTTTCTTTTTCGACTCTAAAATAAATTACTGAATAATTTGAATTTGAGACATTCATTAAGAGTGTGTTTGGCAGAAAGCTTTTGAAAGCATTTTAGAGCAATTAACAATTAACATTTATCATTTAGCATTATTATTATTACAAAGCTCGTTTAGAAGGAAGCAATTATCGTTTATAAAATTATAAAAATGCTAGTTTTTCAATGCTCTTTGAATAAAAGGGCCCGAACATCATAGAATCACTCATATATTCATAACTAGTTTATTGATCTGTGAAAAGAGTAAAATATCTAACAACAAAATAAAAAGTGTGTATCCACAAAACACACGTAACATCTTGTGGCATTTAACAAAAGTATAGTATACCTCAATATGTTTATATAAGCGATTGATTTGTTTTATTACGTTAATATGTGATATTTAATGAGCATAAACATTCTAAACCTCATGGAAAGTATAATATAGTATGCACAACCCTCCATAAAACACCAAGAACATAAGCATGAAGTTTTTACTCCCTCAAACTATTTATCCTAACAGAATATACTTTTGTATTGATAAAACTTTGATATTAAAAAGTATACTTTTTATATAAAGTTTTGTTATTTATATGCTAAAAAATTAAAAAAACTTATATACAAAATAATTAAATTATATACACTAACTTATATACCCAAAAAAACATTTAATATTAATTTTATATAAGATTGTTTGTTGACTAAACTAATACTTATCGACACAATTATGCTTTTTTTGTCAAACACCTCGAGACATGCAAACTGAATCTCACGCCATCTATGTGTTTCTAATCATTTGTCTTCACAAGTCCGTCAAAGAGAATCTATCTTTATTTGTTTCTTCATCCAACCGATTGAGATGTACTAAAAGATTTAATTTTTTTTTCCGATTATGTATATCTTGTTATAGTTTATTGACTCATGAAATTAACGGAGCAAAATTTTAAATTGTTGAACAGTGTTTATATAGGAAATCGATTTCTAATATTATGTAAATTTTTTATCTATTGTATGAATAGAAAATATTGATGCTACATTATGATAGAAACAAATTATTGAAATACTAAACATTTAATTTTTGAAGGTATATAATTTTCAGAAGATTTTTTTTTGAAAAAGAGTAACAGTTTACTCCCAACATATACTCAAATCCTGTAATCTCGAAGTAACAATATAAAAACAACAATCATCATGAACTCAATATGTGGGTGATGCTGAAGCAAATTAAATTTTCATTAATCAAGTTCGAATACCACCATTTAGCAAATACTTCTTAATTCAACATACTTTTACTCCTATGACATGTCCGAAATTTCACATGTGCAATTAGAAAACAGTTTCACCAATATCAACACATAAATATAACAAAGTCATAACCCTTGAAAAAGACGCTCAATACCCCTCTAAAAAAGAATACTAAATAGTTTGAGAGGTGTTACTTTTTTTATCGGAAACAGTTTCACCAAATAGTTTCACATGCGCAATTACAAAACAGTTTCACCAATATCAACACATAATTAACGGGAATTTGCTATTGTTTATTTGTATCTACTTTTTTATAAGGTGTTTGGCTAAGCTTATATGATGGGCTTATGAGCTTATTAGCTTATATGTGTCATATAAGCTCATACTAAGTGTTTGGCTAAGCTTATATGAATGAGCTTATGGGTTTATATAAGGGGGTTTTGATAAGCCACAAAAATGTGATTTTTTTAAGTGAGGTTAGGCTTATATAACATGTTACATTATAAATTACAAATTTACTTTTAATTATAGTTAATCTAACATTAATATTTTTCAACCCATGTCTATTATAGTCATTTATCACTTTAAACTAAAGCAAACATTTAAAGTTCAACTTATTAAATATAAGCTAATCCAAACACTCAACGTGAGCTTATGCGCTTATGATATATAAGCCATAAGCCGCTTATATAACATAAGCATAAGCCCAACTCATAAGCTTAGTCAAACACCCCCTTAGCCCAATAATGCTTAGGTCAAAAGTCAAAACAACTTCGATTAATTGGTCTGATTCATAATACAAGCAACTGAATTGTTTGTTTATCATTTGATCATGACAGCAGATGACACAGTGTTGATCGAAGAAGAAGATTGATGCTAATTGAAGAAGATCAAAACACGGAGTTACATCTCAGTAGATCAAAGACTATCGAAGTGAAGGTAAAGAAAGTTAGCTTTCCTAACCAATATCTATGTGTTTATTCGAAATTTATATGACCCATTTAATTGAGAGGAATTTGGGTTTGATATTTGCGGGGATTTTAAAATTGGTTTGGAACGAATTTGATAATGTTATCATATTCACACTTTGTATTTGACAAAATGTTTATGCGCAAGAGTTTATATTCAAATCATGTTAATCATTCTTCAAAACTATTAATTGGTTCATGTTCATCTTAGTTTGCTGTTGAGAAATAGTACTTTGACTATCTTCATGCTTGCATACGGTCTGGTATAAATAAGCATTCAATTGTGTTTCGTTTATTAATGGTTAATTTTACTTTCGTTCTACTTTGTAGGAGTTTCATATATTCAATTATTGTACTAAAATGTGATTCCATTTTGCAGACAATCCTTCTGAACTCACCTATTGCAGCTGATGTATTCATGGGTTGTGGTGTGTGATGTTTGGCACCTTGAGCCCCAAGAGATAAAGCCTGGAGAAACAACCATTTAGTTTGCAGAGAGGTTTGATAGCTTAGCTTCGTCTTTCATTTGTTATACAGAAAAAACAATATGTGATATCTGTTACCAAACCTGTGTTTATACAGGTTTTGATTTCATTTCTTATTAAGTGTGTTGACCTAATGAGCCATTGATAGTTACCTAATGAGTAATACATGATATTACTATGTTCTAGACCCGTTAGACATAAACGTTGTGAAAAGGGTATGTTGTAATTATATTATCCAAAGAGTTAGTACCTATAGTCATTAGTGAACTCAAGATGTTTATTTTAATTATAATTAGATGAACAAAACTGAAAACTAATCTTTTAGTACAAGTTCTTAAGTATACTTTCCACACTTTTGCTTCCATTCTCTATTATGGTTAAACAGAAAAGGGAAGTAAAGGTGTGGAGGTTTTTGTTGGAGGTGTTAGTTCACAAGCACTATATATGTGCAACTAGGTGAGTTGGTTTGGGTCGTGACTCGTGTGGTTCGTATCTACGCATCAGTGATAGTCTCATTTTGCATACATTTGAGATAGTTATAGGGATGGGTGATCAAAGTTACTTAGGCGTAGGTCAAAAAAGCTGGTAAATAAAAACTGATAAGAATTGGTTAACGATACACCGGCTCCATCTAAGCGACATAAGAATGTAATTTAGGTTCTTTACCAAATTGTTACTATTTATGAGCCAAACGAGAGATGTGTTTCATTTTAAAAAATGTTTAAACCAAGTGTCTTAAAATCATTTTTGGGAGAATTTTATATATACCCAAAACAAACTTCATAATTCTATATTTACCAAAATGACAACTTATCAATGCACATGTACAATGATTTTAGAGCATGTGTTGAGGAAATATGAAATTATGATATTTGTTTTCAGAAATATGAAGTTATGACATTTTTTGTCAACAAGTGGTTTATAGAATTTGTTTCCTTTAATTCATGAACTTCTATAGCACAATTCTCATGAAAATAAAGGATTTTCTCATGAGTCACAAAAAATGAAAAATGTAGATAATTGTATTTGCGTATATTTACATTAATAGCTTGATCCACATGAGTCAACCAACTGACCATATACTATATGTGTTGCATCTATTTGATCCACACTTTAAGGACTTTTGATATTATTGCTAAAGTATGTATTATGCTTTTGGAAACTCCTTGGCAAGTCAAATGTTGTAACTTTCATGAGACATATACACGCACATGGTAATTTGCACGTGGTCATAAATATCAAAATGAAGCAATACATGGTTGATGTGATATGTAGATGAATACGCGATAATTGTAACAACTCATGTAAAATATTATTTAGTATTTTATTATTTAAAATTCTCTGATGTGCTTATAGTAGTTCTATAATAGCAACCTTTACACGAGGTTATAATGAAATGACTCATGTTGAATGTATTTGTGTATTGCATTTTTACAACACACGTAAAATAATCCGTGTTTGCAAGGGTTCAAGTATTATAAACATTCAAACTTATTGTAAGTCACCGAAATGTTATGTGTGTTTTGTTGTTACACATTTTTTATTTTATTTTTAGGTTATTTTACTCTTTTTCAAACTGATATACTAAAATTTGTATTCCATTAAAAATTAAATATCATTTATAGTGTTTCAATAATTTATTTGTATCGTAATTTAGCATTAATATTTTCTATTCACGGGGCCAACATGTAATTTATTTTACGTAATACCACAAAGGGATCTCTTTAAAAAAAACACAATCAACGGTTTCTTAAGGCCCCGTGAATTTCACAGGATTTGGATGTGTCTGAATGTAACTCTGTGCTTACATGTGAAGGTTGTGATGTGTCTGATGTATCTATGTGGTTTGGTAAATCCAAGCACAAGTGATGAGCTTAAGTTGTGTGAAGAGATGAGCAAGATAATTGTGAACAACGTTACTGCTAAGTTTACTGGAAAACACACAAGGTTTGTCTACAACAGTGATGTGGAATTTGCAAGAGAGTTGGAGTCATCATCAAAGATCGAAGAAAAAGAAGAAAGATTGGTCTGATGATTTTGTAATCTATAATAAGATGTTGATTTCTTATGGTTGTCTTTCTTGTGACACCAACATTGGTTAGTATGAATTCTATATATGTGGATATCAGGAAGTAAAATGTTGGAAGAATGGAACAAGAGTTTAGAAGGAATCTGCAGGGATTATCAAGAACAAACACAAAGACTTATTCAGCTACATAACATGGATGAGAAGTTTCAACTTGACCATTCATCTTTGGTTTATACTATTATCATTTAGTTACAACCTTTTTAAATGGGTGATCCTAGATATGCATCATGGCATCTTTGCCTATAACTGAACCCAATTTATAAATATTCATTCATGATGTTTTGTACACATACCATGAGTATTGGTGTTTAAGGAACTTATAAGGTTGTAGTAAAAGTAGTTAGAGGTGAGTCGTTTGAGAAACAAGTTAAAGTGATTATGAATAAAAATATACTTTTAAGACTAACCAAGATGATCTTCATCCACCATACGTGCCTTTATGAGCGTATTTCTGTAAAGCACGAACCAAACATGAGAGAACGAACCATCACCGTTTGTTAATCTTATTGTTGAAATATAATAATAAATAGAGGGAAATGATTTTCAAGCAATGTAAATGTTGGATTACCTGTTATTTTATCCTCAAGAAACATGTAAGAATGTAATTCTCTTTATTCCAACTTCAAATGCATGTACATATTTTACCCTATTTTAATGGAATTTTATACTTTCTTTGGCATATAGGTTGGTCTTTTACGTGTTTTTATCATGTGCAAAGGACAAAATGTCTATTTGTTTTATTCTTTAATGATAATTAAAGTCTTGAGCATACAAACAATATGTTTATTTTGATCTTTCATGCTCCAAAAAGGTTAATGGCTCATATTTATATTTAATAATTTTTTTAAATTACGTAATTTTACTTCTTTCATCCTTTCACTTAATTTTTGCTCTTTCATAGTTGGAAGTTGTTCCCATCGATCATTAAAATGAAATATGACACTGATCTTTTTTAACAAGTTAGCAGATGTGGTAGTTTAGTGTGGCACCCTGTAAAAAAATTTAGATTTCTCTTTTACCTTAAGTAAAACTATATACCGCGATATTTGTAAAATTTACCGTTAATCTCAAAAAGAGAGTTATCCTATGAGCCACATGCATTACCTTGTGCCATAGGAAGCCTAAATAGCACGTGAATATTTCTATATCTACTTTTACGTCTAAATAGATATTTTAGAACCCGTAGCGGTAAAAACCATATTTATTTTACATTTGTAAAACGAAGTCATCTATTGTATTGTTTTTATAAAACCATCTATACTCAAATGAATACCCGTGAAAAAATAAATAATGGCTAGACATCATTATGAAGATGCCTTACATGACTACCCCACTTGTTATTCTTTTCTTTTTTTCATTTCAACATCTTCACATGCCATCTTCACATCTCGTATCCTTTCAAATTTCATCTGCCTGATTCCATATTCAAAAGGTCAATAATAGTGTGCATTCTCAAATAGTAATAGGGAAGAGTTAATTATGACAAATAGTATCATGAAACATCATCATCATATTCCTAAATAGTATATGCAAATAGTACCCTTTCACATGCAAATTAAAAATTGAGGAACCGAGCACAATGTTTACTTGTATAAATGAGATGCCATGCACTCTCTTTTCTAGCACAATTCATTCACAAAACAAGTAGGAAGTAAGCAAGGTTCGAGTTAGAGTTTCATTGGGCTCGAGGAGTAAAAGGGGCGTCAGGTTTTAATAAGGGTAGAAGCTGGGAAGGTTCGAGCTTGCTTGGCACCATCACCTCTCCTCATTGAATAGCGAACTTGGACCTCGGTGAGTCACCTCCTAGTTTAATCATGTCATTTACCTTTGTATCCTAACACACGACCAAAACCCAAGCATGTCTAGTCTTGGCTAGCTAGGCGAAAGCCTCGGCTTTGCTTGGCTAGTACACGACATATAACCCATGCGTGGTTCGTATGTACGTACGCATGCAAAGACTTAGTCGTGCCATGCATAAAATAACAACGCATACGAAACCTAGTAGACAACATATCATGCGTCGAAACAAATAACAAACCAAGACATCTTATAAAAAGTTTAAACATGTACGTTGGCTCACTAGGGACGAATAGACGCTAGGATTATACGTGGTATACGTGGGACTTGGACGTGTGACCTCGGTATGATACCTTTGGACGTAACAAAATGACATGGGACAAACCACAGCGAGCCTTTTGCTTGCTGATTTGGAACGTCACAAATGAAGACAAGCAAGTAGTGCTCCTTGGTTCGCATCGATGCCTCGTGAACACTTGACGCCATGAGGCGTACCATACATGTACCCAAACGTGACACACTGGGCTGCTGCCACTGTTGAAACCATAGGTTTTGAAGAAGGAACCACAAAAGTGGCCACTAACTCCACTGTTCAGGGCTCGACAGAAAAACAGAAAGATGGAAGAAGGTGTAGGCCATGTGGGTTTTTGTATTTTATAAAGATAATACATATAATGCTTTCTAAGACACGCATGTAATTCACTTTATAAAAATTTTGGTCGTAAAGGAGTATTAAAACTCGCGTGTTCTCGAGCTTTTGGGTCATCCTAGCTGAACCCAGATGGGTTGGTAAACCCTTTAACGAGCCGATGTTTATTTCGATAGGTAGAAAATATAAATAACAAATTTTCGACGACTTAGAATTGGTAACAACGAAACCGAGTTTTAAACGGGTAAATAAACTAAATCACGGTCATAAAAATTTATTTGGCACTAAAAGGTTTTTAGAATTTATTCGGGTTTAAACGTAAAATCAATAGACTTAAATTTGAAATACTAAAGTTTATAATATTGAATATATTACCATTATTGGAAAAATGTAAGAGAATAAAGGGTGATAATACGAAACTGAGGTTATATTGCGAAATTTACCTAATTTAAATAGAGGGACTAAAACATACTATTTTGAAACTTAAGAGTATTAGATGTAAATAAATAATTTTTTTATTATTCGAACGAACCGTGATATATATATAAAACTGATAATTCTACAAATTACTTGACGACTACGGAATAAATAAATAGACGTGATAAGAAAATACATAAACTTAGTAACTTACAGTTAATGCTTATATTTTCCTAAGATATAAATCGCATGTTCATATAAATATAAGTTACGACGCATAATATTATCAAGTCATGTATATATACTCGTAGATGTAAAGTCGTGTATCATCCCTAGTGCCAACGATTTAAACAATATTTTGAAAAAAAACATAAAATGTTATCTCATAAACGACAATGTCATTAGAGGAATCATTTGAATAATTCATTGTATACATTAAGTCTTTAGAATGTAAACTCAGAATTGTCATAATTACTTAGGTGTTTGACCAAGTCACTATTTGACGTGCATTGATTCATTAGCAACTCCAGACGATTAACTAGCAAGGTAAATTTTCATAGCCCCTACTTTACTGTTTTAAATCATCTTTTGGAGTGAGAACATTGCTTATTTTTAACAGTTGAACACAGAAAATTAATGATTACTATTGGTCTAAGTCCTCTATTACAACCCAACTTTTCTATATGCCCAATTATCATGAACTGTTAAAAATATATTACTCTTAAGAGCGAATGTTATGATAGATCTATCGGGATGACATCCCTGTTTGTCTTGGACTACATTAGTCAAGCAAACACAATATCATTTAAGTCCCCCCCCCCCCCTTGTTACAGATGTCGTGGGTTGAACATCTGCATGGGCTATCTATGAGAAACAATGTAAACGTTCGTGTCATGAGCTTAACAATAGAAATATATTTTATTTTGATATAGGAATTACTATAATTTCATGCTAAGTTTAAAAATTCTTTGTGTTCAACACTATTATCCAAACAACAAACCTATGAACTCACCAACTTTATGTTGACACTTTAGCAATATTTTTCTCAAGTGTTCTATCTTACCGAATATAAGAAGTCTGCATTGGTATATTGGCATGTAGAGGTCTATCTCTCGTATCAAGTCCTCTTCATGCCATGAAGTCACAATCCCAAATCTAGTCTTCCGCTGCAGTGAAATTTGGGGGTGTGACATTTAGGTTTGTAATGGTTTAGAATCACATAAGACCAAAATAGGTACGCATGAAGTGAATAACTTATCATCTTATGTGTTTTTTAATGTTTTATATTATGTACTTCAAGAATGCTACATTCAAATCAAAATCATATAATGAAGAATGCAAGTAACAAAAAAAAAACATACGATCTATGTGATTAGAACATATAACAATGTTCAATCTTATAATCAATTTGTTGATAATTTTTATCAAAGATCCGAGAGTTACTACCTTTGGAGGATGAAATGGTGATTTGATATTTAAAAAGAAATTGCTAAGACTAGGGAGGCAAGTGTTAAGATGTTATTTACGAGTAAATGATTATGGTTATATTTATATGCAACTTTTTTTGCATGTTAAAAAAATGAGTATCGGGCCACTTTGTGTAATCAGTGTGGCAATAGTTGCGCTTAGAAATCATGCAAATATCATTAGGCCTCATTTAACAAGCTAAAAAAAAATTAAGACTCATTACATTTAATTATTGTTAGGTTACAAATATTATGGAATCATTAAAAGAAGAATTTATGTTAGGTTACAATTATTGTTAGGTTACAAATCATTTAAAGAAGGATGTGTGTTCCGTACCAAATCGGACGCTTCAATTGGCCTTCATTACTCGATAAGGACGGTTGTATAAAATCTAAAAAGATGGTTCGGTTTTTTGTTTTTCAATAACCAAAACGTTCGGTTTCGTTTCTATTCATACATCTAACATGTAATTTGTTTACATAATCTTAAAAATCGACCTATTATATAAACCTTATCAATGGTTTCTTAAGGCCCCGTGAATTAAATGCCATTATTTATGTTGTTCTTAGATTATTTTAATCTTTTCCAACGTTATATACTCTCAAATTTATATACCATAAAAGTTTAAATATATTTTATAGTGTTTGAGTCATTTATATTTATCGTAAGTTAGCATTAATATTTTCGATTCACGAAGTTAACATGTAATTTATATATGTAATACCACAAATCAATCTCTTATAAAAACACTGTCAACTGTTTTTAAGGCCCTGTGAATTTCACGGGTCAATAAGCTAGTAACTTATATTCATAAGTTAAACCATGTAGAACTGAGTGATTTCATATAAAGCCTGAATGATTTCGTATAAGCCACAAACGGGGTAAACCTCAATCCCGAGATTCTTCACAGCTCCTTTTCAACCTTCAAATTAAATAAGATCAACCCATTATACCACCGTGACTCTTTATCTGTTAACTTCATCTCACAAGGGAAAGGCTTATAGTGTGAAATTCTAAATTTCTATTCGATCTTTTGAAACTTTTTACAAAACAAAAATGCAGCAATTTACCAAACAGTATTCAACATATCTTCCGGATTCTGTAGCTAACCAATCGTCAATGTTCTTTTAATTCATACCAGCAACAACTTTACCTCCATAGTTTAGATACTTTTTTTGTAGCAGCTCAAATGACTTTTAAAAGTCAAACAATATTAACCATACCATCTAGTCATTCTCATATGGCACAAACAGAAAGAGAAGTTGAAAAGAAAACCATTGTACCATAGCTATTCTTTTATGATCCATGTGTGGTTCAATATAGACGTACGCATCCCCTTTTTATACAAAAGAGTATACAGATTTCATAAGCAGAAAACGTATGTCAACCTTATTTTTGTAATGGCAATCAAAATAAGAGGCCTAGCAAGTAGCTAGGAAAAAAAGAGTCGCACACGGGTGAGGAATCATATAGCCTTATACTGATCATTAAACCATTATCTCGGGAGGAAATATACTTATCTATTAACAATCCAGTTAATATTGATATAAAGTTTGATGTTTTGGTACATTTTTGTACAGTAATATATAAGAGATGCATGTAAAAATTAACTTTGTAGTAGATCTGCTGGATCTCAAAAGTCAATAATAACACCAAAGATGAAACCTTTCAATTATTGGACATGAGCAAATGTATATAAAACTGCTTAAAACATTGGAGAGATTGGGTTTTTACTTGCTCAATGATATATTGATATCATCTGAAAGAGTATTAAAGAACACAATTATAAATGAACAATGGATCGGATCACCGAACCAATAAAAACCATAACTTTTGTTATATAAGAAGAACATGATAGATTTGCAACTCGGTGTTTCTCATGTTAAAAATAAGTTGCATAGCAAGAAGTGTTAAACAAACTATTTAAATTGCTCATGATGATAAAAGATTTCGGGAGACCTGGTAAAAAAAAGCTAACAATGTGGCGGATCACTCTCCATGAATCAAAAACTTTTTTGAGATACCTCACAATAATTATAGGTTTATTCAAGTTATCAGCAAAAATTATTTCCCACACAGAGTAGCTCTCTGGTAATAAATATTCATGTGAAGCATTCTGAGCCTTTAACGTCGTTGCCGAAGGTCCTAACAAAATTAATTTGAAACAAAGAAGTAGCCAATTATGAATAAGTTTACAATTCCACGATAAAGTATATGAAATAATGGAATGAACTGTTGCTTTTGCTCTCGAAAGGTCTTACGGTTAAGAAATTGGGAGATGGTTCAACCAAGTGCATCAGTTCCGTAGTTTGCACAAGCAAACCTTTCCCTCGTTATGATAACTTGTTCGGACCAGTATCAAAATCCTTATTCATGCCCATATCAAGCGGACAATTGATATCTGAAAACGCTCCACAATCACCAAAGTTTCATGGTTTTGACAGCGTGCACTAAAACCATTTCTCCGTATTATAAACCAGGATCTGATGAGTTTTAATAAACTCGGTTTTCTTCTCCACGGTTGGAGCACTCTATCTTTTCTTAAACCATGGATCAATCGAACGTTCATTAAACACAGCTGAATTTGCACGTTCAAAATATCGTTCAAAGCTGCAATCTTCACAAAAGCCTGCACAAAGAAACAAACAAAATAATTCAAACAAAGCTAACCAAAACAAAAATACAAACATAATTGTTTCTTAACTTTTTTAGCACATAAACCAACTTTACAATTGCACGTTGGACATCTCAAAGTGGCATTAATGTTAATTTAAGGCTTCACTGGTTTTCGAATTTGCACATCATGTCTGACACTCACATCCAAAAGATTTGACAAAAAAAATCAGGAATTTGGTACCTGTATGAGCTGAAATAGGTATCTGCATTAACATAAAATAAAAGAAGAGAGAAAAGTAAGACAATAATGAAACCAACTTTCAACAACAGTTTCTAACTTTAAAAAAAATATATTATATATTAAACTCTTAAACCACCATAGACTGATAAAGGCAACCAAACTTGCAGATGTTTTATGCTTAAAGACATCTAAAAAAGTACGTCATGTTATTGGTTGAAAGCATACTATTTACAAAAATAAAACAACCCCTTAACTAAAAATCTCATATAACACAAACTACTAAACACGATGTTCGTTTTCTCTATTTATACATGTCTAGTGGTCTGGAAACCAACTTCTCGTTTGTGAATATTTAAATCATCAAATCACGTACGTATATATATGTCAAGTATGTGTAAACAAAATAATTTGTTTAGAAAGAGACGTGCAGCTTAATGATCGAGCAGCAACTCATATTTACCTAAATACACAGCAATCTTAGCTGCAAGTATATGTAGCCAATTTGGCAGCAATCTTCCACCACAAATACACAGCAGATTTAATATATAATACTTTTCCAATCCAAACACCAACATAATATCTTAAATTTGTTAACTATTATTTGAACTCAGTCATCCAAACAACCATGCGAACCTGGATAAAAGCAATCTAAGTTTTTTTGTTTAAACCATTTTAGGTACTGGTGCGTAGAAAGGAAATTGCATACACTTATTTGATATGACTTATTAATACAATAATAACATCACATACGACATACTAATATAAGTCAAGGAATTGTATTTGTTGTTTATAGGGTATATATATATTAAACGATGTCTAAGGATACTATGATTTTGTACGTATATATGACAAAATGTAGGGAGTTGGCTGCACAAAGTTGCAGCTAATATATTCCTATATTCAAAATTGATACTCGTAAATATTACCTTTGCTGCCAGCCTACCATTTCCCTTTTCATCCTCTATAGGCATCTCATCTTCTGTGTCTATTAAGGTCAACTGCCACCCTTTTACTTTCTTATCTATAGCAGCCACAAAAAAAAATGTTTGTTATTCCTAAAAACAAAAGCGACTTTTGTAGGAAATAGTCATGTAGAATAACAGAATAGTAACATTGGTTGAATTCTTGTTTACTGATAACCTACATGTGAGCCAATGATGTAAAATATAGTATTTGTGCAATAAGCTTCTCACTAAAGGAAGCAATATTAGATTTAAAAGTAACCTTTTGAGTTTCTTGTCATCTATGACACATTTCGACATCCCTCAACCACGATTATGTGAAGTTATCTTAGGCATATTGCATACAATATTTTGTGTAACCAAAATTGTAACAAAGAAATAAGGATTTCGAAAAGATGAGAACAGAGTTGCGAAGAAATAGCCATTTATTATAGGCATATTGTCAAATACTTGTTAAGTGCTCCATAAAATACCTTGACATATTGTGATGTTTAAATTTATAATGGCCTTTTCAAACTATAATTCTTACCTTTTCGAAATTTCCACACATCGGTCCATCATTTTTGACGTGTCACGTTTCCTTGCGAACATTCTCTAAACCTTCAATAATAACTTTAATTTCCCTTTTTGAAGGCTAACAAATTTAATCCTAATGCCAAGACCTGAAAAAAACGTTTTCTTTATATAAGTACACAAAATGACTTTCCGTAGTAATAACCAAGTTATCAACATATAAACATAACGCGTGAAACAACAAACTAAAATAATGGTAAAATGACTAAAGTAGACACTCTAGAATTTCACCATTTCTTTTTAGAGGGGTATTCATGGTCTTTGTATATATATATAGAAACGAAAGTGGAGATCCGTGGTGTTTTTGAATCGGTTGAACCTCATAGATCGAAATTGCTTTTTTTTTTAATTGGTGATGGAATCGGTTGCAATGATTTGAAAATGATGAGGGAAATTCACAATTAATGAGCAAGAGTATACACGAGATTCACTTAAAGACTTATTTTTGGATAGGCATTATGACATTAAATCAAAAAACGAAACTATTTGGCTTATTGTTTTGAAAAGGTCTAATTTGAAACGGTATTATTGTCATTAAACTCACTCCTTAAATGTTGTTGACTAAAATTCTTTTAACCATGTATATTTGAAACGGTATTATTGTCATTAAACTCACTCCTGAAAAGGTCTAATTTGAAACGGTATTAAGTACTTTTTTGGTCCTTGTGGTTTGGTGCATTTTCTCACTTTTGGTCCAAAAATAAAAAAAGTTTTGGTTTTGGTCCAAAACACATAGTTTCGTTCCACTTTTTGTCCAAAAGACATAGTTTCGTTACACTTTTGGTCCAAAAGACATAGTTTCGTTTCACTTTTAGTCCAAATTTTTTAGTGCAAATTCACGGGATTGGAATAAAAGTGGACCGAAACTATGTTTTAGGACCAAAACAAAACCTTTTTTGAATTTTGGACCAAAAGTGAAATCGCACCAAACCACAAGGACCAAAAATGTACTTAACTCTAATTATTATTTAAAATGTTGTGCATTATATTTTGTAAATTTGAAGCTATTTAAGGAATGTTACATAAGAATATTTAAAACGTACGACTTTAAAACCAAACTAATGATAGGCATTATCATATTGAAACCTTATTTTGGAATGTATTTATGTGTTTTAATTTATTGAAACCAAGATAGAGAATTAACAAAAATAGTTTACTTGACTAATGATAGGCATTATTACATTTAATAAATACTAAAAAGTGCTATTTGACTTCCTCTAGTGAAACGGTGTAACCTTAAAACCAATTTAATGATATGCATTATCAAATTGAAACCTTATTTTTGGAATGTTTTTATGTGTTTTATTTAGTCTTTCAAAATATTTGTGCATTAGGTGTTGTACCAAGTTATTTAAGTATGGCAATCCACATCATTTTATTAATGGCGGCGTTTAATTTTCGTGCTTTAAAGACTTGTCCAAAACCTTATTATATTAGAGAGTATAGACATAGATATAGATATAGATATAGATAGAGAGATATAGATAGAAATAGATTTATATCACTATTAAACCTATTTTTCACAAACTATATAAAGTTTATTTTTTTCTATTTTTCCATTAGCCTCATTTTTTACACAAAGTTCGTGTGTGTTTTCCTCCCGTCCTTTCCCTTCAAAAATCAGTTATCATCATTCCGATTACTTCAGGAACATCATCATAGGAACAACCACATTTTTTAAACACTTCAATCTACATATCACCACCAAAACCAGGCACCACCACCGTCTTCGAGCACTACTGCGTCGCACCAACATAATTGCTACTTAGGAGGTATCACATTTGCATCCAATTTTTGTTCGTTTTAATAGATTCCATTAGTGTGTTATTTCGGTTAGTGTTAAATGGTTACAATCTTTGTTATAAAATGCATTCAATTCAATTTTGTAAATGCGTAAGTGATACGAAGTGTTTAAAAAACTAATAAGAAGTAACATGGAACTTATGATCTGTAGAAAATAAATGCGTTGTATAACACCTCGTAACTTAGGTTATTGTACGACATTATGTAATGCACAATTTATTTTTAGGGTTTTACGCGTTTGCTCTTAAACTGTAAAA
>BQNB010061380.1:0-33628 GCA_026074375.1 Tanacetum coccineum | reverse complement strand
GGACCATGAAGCATGGTTTTCACCTACGGTCCTTTCTAAGATACGTTTCAAACCACGATTTGAAACCTCAACTTGTCCACTCGTTTATGGATGATACGCGGTAGAAAGTCGATGGGTAACTCCATATTTAAGCATAACTTTAGCAAATAGATCATTACAAAAATGGGTACCGCGATCACTGATTATAGCACGAGGAGTTCCAAATCGGAAAAAAAGAGATTTCAAGAATTTTACAACAACTCGGGCATCATTAGTGGGGAGCGCTTTTGCTTTAACCCATTTATACAAATAGTCGACGGATACGAGAATGTATTTGTTTCCTCGAGAAGACGGAAACGGGCCCATAAAGTCGATGCCCCACACGTCAAAGATCTCGCAAACTTGAATTGCATTTTGAGGCATTTCGTCTTTTTGTGAGATTTTGCCTTGACGTTGACATAAGTCACATGATTTTACCATGTCATGGGCATCACGGTAAATTTTTGGCCAATAGAAATCGGAATCGAAGACTTTCTTAGCGGTGTAGTTCACACCATGATGTCCCCCGGTGGGTCCATTATGGCAAGCCGTGAGGATATCAACGGCTTCTTGGCCGTGAACACATCGTCTAATCACTTGATCCGCACAAATCTTAAACAAGTAGGGGTCGTCCCAAAAATAGTGCTTAACGTCCTTAAAGAATTTTTTCTTTTGTTAGGACGACATCCCTTTTACTACAAAATTCTCCACATGGTAATTTGCAATGTCAGCAAACCATGGGGAACTTGAATCATTATGAGAAGATATTATTCCAAGGGTCTCGAGAGGAAAAGTTTCATTAATTTCTTTTTTCTCAAGATCACCTTCATGAGGATTTTCTAATCTAGATAAAGGGTCGGCCGTGAGATTCTTCGCTCCTTTTTTATCATGAATAATAACATCAAATTCTTGGAGTGGGAGAATCTACTGGAGCAATCTTGGCTTAGCATCTTGTTTAGCAAGAAGATACTTAAGAGTCGAGTGGTCCGTATACACTATGGTCTTTGATAAGACTAAGTAAGGCCGATAACTATGGCGCGGCAACAGACTTGACGGAGCGAGGCACAACGGTCTAGATTTGGACAGGACGAATACTGAGCTTATATCAATGTATCACGGGTCCGATGCAGAGCTAGAGGCTATACTGTTCTCATGTAGCTAGTCACTTGGATTGTTATGTGAGGAGATGTTTCATAAGGTGAGACTAGAGGACATATGATCGCACTGTGTAGAGCACAACATATTGATGTGACGGAGCATGTACTCAGTAGTCACACGAGGGTCTCGAGCAGGCATCAAGTTAACACTAAGGCAACGACAGACTCTACGAACACCAGTTCAAGATGATTCCAGACTACGCTAGATGGCATGCACAGGCTGTATGGGCGACTTAGTAAAGCGCGAGCGAGTACAAGGTGAATGAGAACTGGATGAGGTAGGGTGTTATTGACATACCCTTTTTTTTGATAAAGAATAATGACAATAAGGTCTTGGAGTAGGAAATTCACCGGATCCCCCAACCCCCCCGCATTCTCGGCCTTAGCATCTTGCTTTGCAAGAAGATACTAAGAGTTGAATGTCCTATAACACTAATGGTCTTTGATAAGACTAAGTAAGGCCGAATTCATAACACCCAACGGCTAAGAAACTCTTTTTTATATTTATGTAATGTGCTTGAGCATCCTCATGGTCTTACTTGCATAGTGTAATAGCTGAAAATGTTTTGTCTTTCGTTAGCCACCAAGATGTACCTACCAGCATATCACTAGCGTCGCACATAATTTCAAATGGTAGGTCCCAATCGGGGGCAACTAAAATCGGGGCTTCGGTTAACTTTTTCTTAAGTATATTAAACGCTTCAATACATTCATTCGAGAAAACAAACGGAGTTTCTTTTTCAAGAAGATGGGTCATCGGCCGGGCGATTTTAGAAAAATCTTGGATAAATCGACGATAGAACCCGACGTGACCTAAAAAACTTCTAACACCTTTGATGAAAGTCGGATGAGGGAGTTTAGCTATAACATTAACTTTAGCTCTGTCGACCTCAATTCTGGATTTTGAAATCTTATGGCCAAGGACAATGCCCTCTTTAACCATGAAATGACACTTCTCCCAATTTAGAACTAAGTTAGTGTCTTCGCACCGTTTTAGCATTTTGTCTAAATTGGAGAGGCAAGACGAGAAAGAATCTCCGAAGACCGAGAAATCGTCCATAAAGACCTCCATTGTTTCCTCGATCATATCGTGGAAAATGGCCATCATGCACCTTTGGAACGTCCCTTGAGCATTACATAAACCAAATGGCATACGTCGGTAGGCAAACGTCCCATAAGGGCAAGTGAAGGTGGTCTTCTCTTGGTCTTTCGGGTCAATATGTATTTGAAAATATCCCGAAAAACCATCAAGAAAACAATAGTATTCATTTCTCGCTAAATGTTCTAGCATTTGATCCATAAAAGGCAATGGGAAATGATCTTTACGAGTGGCATCATTAAGCTTTTGATAATCAATACAAACTCGCCATCCCGTAACTAACCTAGTGGGTATTAACTCATTTTCTTCGTTTTCAATTACGGTTATGCCACCCTTTTTAGGCACACAATGAACGGGGCTCACCCACGGACTATCGAAGATAGGGTAAATCAATCCGGCATCAAGGAGTTTGATAACTTCCTTTTTGATAACCTCATGAATTTTTAGATTCACCCCTCTTTGATGTTGAACCGCTGGTTTGAAGTCTTCTTCCATTAAGATCTTGTGAGTAAAAAAACTAGGGTCGATACCCTTGATGTCGGAAATCTTCCATGCGATGGCCCGTTTGTGTGACTTAAGAACTTTTAAAAGGGAGGCTTTTTCTTCATATTTTAACTACTTAGAAATTATCACGGGTAATTTATTGGTTCCTTCTAAAAATGCATATTCTAAATGAGAAGGTAAATCCTTAAGCTCAAGTTCCGGTGGTTCTTCGATTGAAGGCTTCGTTAAAGTAACATCAACTTGCTTAACGTCGTTATTCTTCATCGGAGGGAGAGTCAGAGACGGGCCTTTATTTAACAATTTTTCAAGGTAAAGAATGTCTCCCTCCGTGTCGTAATAATCATCATTTATATTAGAAAGCTCTTCTGGGGTATGTAGAAAAGTCTCAATTTCTTTCAAAATGAAATCTCCTCCTTCAAAAGGAGTGAACGAGGGGGAAGAAGAAGCGATGATAGGTTAAATCACGATAGTGCATAGCCTTAACACAAAAAGTTTATAAAATATTGATGTGACATAAAATAATAAATTTTTAAACCTTTATAAATATTAATTATAGTGGATGTTCTTGTAACCACTCCTATTAAAAAATCAGTTGTTATTTTTTTGGAACGGCAATTAAAATCAGTTGTTATTATAGTCTCAAAATAGCTTAGATAGACGCTAAAAAAGTATGGTAACAGAGTTTTCATATGGAAAATGGTAATGATTAAGAGAGCTTGGTAAGCTGTCGTATTCGCACGTCAAAACCGAATTTGAGTATCAATGGCACTATAGGGTAACGATGAACGCGCTATTCGCACGCCATTAGTACCTACGCCGGGCAATTCACACGCGTTTTTTTTAATATTTTTTTCCCAAATTTTGAACTTCGAGGAGCGTCTAGTAACGGCTTAAATTCAAAAAATACCTCATTTTCACCTATAAATACACACTTTTATCAAACACATAACATATAATCAACTCAAATCAAAAAATAACTACACTTTCATATACACTCCCATATTACCTTCAAAAATATGTCTCAACAAAATAACGATTGGCTACTTAACAATATCTTCAATACGTTTTCTTCGTCCGCGAATTCGAACTCCCCATCACCCGCAACACCGTCATCCGTCCATTCATCTCAATACTCCGATCATTCTTCTCAATACCCCGACCATTCTTCTCAATACCCCGGCCATTCTTCTCAATATCCTGGTCATTTTTCTCAATATCCCGACCATTCTTCTCAATATCACGGTCATTTGTCTCATAACCGAACGCCTTCTTACCCACCGCAATATGTAAACCCGACGTCATATTTTTCACACCGACGTACGCAGCGCCAATGAACCAATATCAATTGAATCAAATGGCGTATTTACAATACAAAAAACAACAACAACAACAATAATTTAATCAGACGAATCTCGGTACTTCTTCACAACCAACACAACAACGTTTACACGACACACCACCACACTCACCGACACAAGCTTCACAATTCGAGTTGTCTCCCGTCGGAAAAGGAAAAGCGAGATCTAAAAGAAGAAAACCCCGACCAAAGAAAAACGACAACACATATACCCGTTGGCAACAATCCGGCCGAAACGTACGTATAAGTTTCGGAAGACCCATGACTTGGCATTGACCAAACTTCTAAGCCGTTTTGGCTTAAAGTTACTAGTAAATACAACCGTCATGCATCCGTCCAACGTGCAAAGGATATAATTACAGGAAAGTAGATAACTTTGACACGTGATTGCACCAAATTTGTCGGGATTGTCGATGAACATGCACGGTTGAGTGGTGAAAACGACTCAACGTGGCTTGCTCGTTGGTACAAAACTTTTACTGAAACTTAGGGGTTTGCATTTATCTACTATGAAGCCTGGGATGTGTTGAAATATTCATTACAAATGGTGTGGTGTCAAAGCCGTTGTTCCCAGAAGACGCGTTCGTATAACCGAGGACATTGAAGAGCCGAATGAGCTATTTCGAGGCAACACAATACCACGTCCTCCCGGCAAGCCAAAGCCTAGCAAGAGTTAAAAATCCAGCTCATTCCGATTAGTGGGATTATCTCATCTTCGACGGGAGGAGAAGCTTTCAGGGAAATGGTCCAAGAAGAGTTATGAATTAAACGTGAATTTTTTTTTCGATTTTATCGATACACAAAATTTTTGGAGATATTGAAGTTTCTTAATTTTAGTACCGAGGGGATGAGACAAAAGATGGGGCTAACATCGAACGACCCAAAGACGAGATCCGAGAAAAATATTTTCCCCAACCGCAGTTTTTATTACTTGTTGTATCGTAGTTTTTAATATTTGTCGTATTTTTATTTGTTTTGTATCGCATCGTATCGTATTTATACTTTTTTCGTATTTTTAATGTATCAGATTTCAATTTTAGTTTATATTGTATTGAAAAATAAGAAGAAAAAAAAGTGGTACCAACAACATATTATTGTATTTTGTTGGGAGAGGGTTTTAGGGTGCGTTTATTTTGTTGTCATGAATCATAATGGATATAGATATTAGTATGTGATGGAATGACAATGAATATATCATTCATAATATTATTGTTTGGATCAGTTATAGAAATTTGTTATGATCATCTCCTTATATTAATTTTGGAAAAATATAATATCATTTGTAAATAAAAAGTGGGCCATAAGGGAATGGTGTGAAAAAAGTTATTTAATCAGAGTGGAATGAAGATACCCTTACCTTTGAATATGCTGATAACCATACATGTACACTAAACACATATTACCTAGCTTTTTAAATTTAATATATATTATTTATATATTTTTATTATAACTTTACTAAAAACCAAGAATTGGGCTGTGTGCCCCATTTAATGCCAACATTAATGGCCGGTTGACCCGACTGTGACCCGGCGGGTTCTGGCGGGTTGACCCGGCTGTGACCCGGCGGGTTGACCCGGCCCGACCTTTTTTTTTTTAAGTTTTATAATTTTTATTTCTTTTATGAAATACCCCCTCGCAATATGCGTCAAATTACGAAAACTACCCACATTTAAAGAAAACTTTTTTTTTTCGTTTTTTCCCCCGCTCCGCAGCGGAGCGCGGGTTTACAAACCTCGTTACCATGAAGGATGAAAAAGATTATTTGTAAGGCAGAAGCAATAATAATCACACCAAAAGCATAGAGTTGTGTTCGGTTTTGCAACTTGTATATTTTTAGTTGCCACTTCTTTTAAGAGGATACAATCATCCACTCAAAAGATGGTCGATATATGTCCTGAGTCCCAACCATAATCTATAAAGTATAACTCAAAACTACTTAATAAGAATTATCACAGCTTTATCTGCGTGCGAACTTTAGTTAAAAACTAAATCGAATACAGAAAACTGAGGGTTACTTTAGAGCCAAAAATATTCAATTAACAAAAAAAAAAAAAAAATCTGTGGCGAAATTAGCAGAAGCGCGTGAGGTAAGTTGCTTTTAACAACGTCTTCTTAGAAAGACAACATTAATGTTACAACGACATATTCTAAGTAAAACTGACTAAGTAAACGATTTTTAATACCATACTTGTCCTTTTGTTATACAGCACAAACTTAATTTGAATATGTTATTCTAACATATTCTAAATGGTTACAAAGATTACAAAAATCCATTTCAAAACAATGAAATATTTTACAGTATCAATATCAATGTAAACCTTAAATGTGAGTGGAAAAAAAGTAAAGTATTTAATATAGAAGAATTAATACACGTTTGTCATTTATATAGTAACGACGTAGTTATTTAAATCCCTTAATTACTCACAACTGGTCACCCCCGTGCTTCGCCGGCCTCTCTCAAAATCATATATTTAATCCCCCGTTCAATTTCTTATAAATTCACATTCACGTTTTCATTCTTATAACTTTTCTCTCATATTCCAAAACCTTCATTCTTTTCTATTTAAGCACCAGATGTATAGTTTCTTGTAATGAAGAAGCTACTAACCATTCTTTGTTGCGTGTTATTCACGATTGATATCGTTTCTTGTTTTTCATATGAAGGACGATTAACTGACGGTGAAGTGAATCACATTCGTCACCGTCAGTTGTTGTCCTATCATGACGAGTTTATAGATGAAAAGTGTAAGAATGGAACCCTAGTGTTTGAGAACACTAGGATCAGAGATGCTTACATTGCTTTACAAGCATGGAAGCATGCTATATTGTCAGATCCACAAAATCTCACCCGTAATTGGGTGGGACCGGATGTGTGCGGGTACATGGGTGTTTACTGTGCACCCGCACCTGATAATTCTTCTGAAAGAACTGTTGCTGGAGTCGACTTAAACCATGGCGATATCGCGGGGTACTTGCCAGAAGAGCTTGGGTTGTTGAAAGATCTTGCATTGTTTCATATTAATTCGAACAGGTTTTGTGGGACTGTTCCTAAGAAGTTTAAGGATATGAAAATATTATTCGAGCTTGATTTGAGTAACAACAGGTTTGCAGGCAAGTTTCCTTATGTTGTACTTAAATTACCAAAGTTAAGGTTTTTAGATTTAAGGTTTAACGAATTTGAGGGCACTGTACCTAAAGAACTGTTTGATAAAGATTTGGATGCTATTTTTATAAACCATAACCGGTTCATGTTTGAATTACCGAAGAATTTTGGTAATTCTCCCGTGTCGGTTATTGTTTTGGCGAATAATAGGTTTCATGGGTGTCTTCCAGCGAGTATAGGAAACATGTCTGATACTTTGAATGAGATTATTATGATGAATAATGGATTGAGGTCTTGTTTTCCGGAAGAGGTTGGGTTGTTGAAAGAAGTAACGGTGTTTGATGTTAGTTTTAATCAGTTAATGGGGCCGTTACCGGAGAGTGTTGGTGGGATGGTTAATGTGGAACAGTTTAATGTGGCTAATAATTATTTGAGTGGAAGTATACCCGAGAGTGTTTGTAAGTTGTCGCGGTTGGAGAATTTTACTTATTCGGGTAACTTCTTTACGGGCGAGTCTCCTGTTTGTTTGAGGCTCCCCGAGTTTGATGATTCCAGTAATTGTTTGCCCGGGAGGCCGAGGCAAAGGAGTGTTGATCAGTGTAAGATGTTTGGTTCTAAGAAGGCACATTGCGGTGCTTTTAAGTGTCCGAGGTTTGTTCTGCCTTCGCCTCCACCGCCACCTCCATCACTATCGGTTTATTCCCCTCCCCCTCCTCTACCGGTCTATTATCCACCTTCACCGTCACCATCGCCACCACCACGATCCCCTCCTCCACCAGTTTACTCCCCTCCACTCCCACCACCATCACCTCCACCACGTACCCACAGTTTACTTTCCCCACCTCCACCTACCACAGTTAACTCTCCCCCCACCCTACGGCGCAACCGCAACCAGTTTACTCTCCCCCACCACCACCACCTTCACCACCGCCACCGGTTTACTTTCCTCCACCACCATCGCCACCACCACCAGTTTACTCTCCACCACCACCACAGTTACCCCCTCCACCAGTTTACTATCCACCACCACCCCCACCGCGACCGTCGCCAGTTCTCCAACTACTCTTTTATCGCCACCGCCACCTCATCGCTCCGCCACCACCCACCTCACTCGCCTACACCACCGCACCAAGTCATCTACTCATCACACCGACACCTCCTCCCCTTCCACACACCACATATATTTACTCATCACCACCACCACCTGTGTCCCATTCTCCACCATCACCTGTGTCCCATTCTCCACCACCACCATCACCGCCACCTTGTATAGAATCACCCCCGCCACCATCTCCTATTTACTCTTCCCCACCTCCACCATATATTTACAACAGTCCACCACCACCCTCAGATAGTTACTCCTCTCCACCACCACCGGCACCGGTATATGAAGGACCATTACCTCCAATTATTAGCGTACCTTTACGCTCCCGCGCCTCCACACCACCTTTTATTAATGATTCTTTCCACAAAAACCCATAACCACAAGGACAAAAATACAGATGGGCATTCGCTAGATCATCTCAAGTAAAAAAAATCACAAAAGGATTGAAGACAGAATTCAGTTAGAAAACCATTATAGTTTTAGTTATTCGATTTCGGAAATAATTCTTATATTATTAAGTAAAGTTTTTTAGGTTGCATACAGAAAAAAGTATATGTATAGACAACATGCATTGCTATTTGCTCAGAAGTCATTCATGGTATAGTTTGTTTGTTCTTCTCATGTTTGGTTTTGGTTTTTTTATTTTGAATAAATTTCATACTTTACTTTTCTTTAATAAAGTTTCTTATGCTTATGATCATTAACGTCTTTACTAGTTGTGACTATTGGTTCTTTATCAGTTTTTTTCTTTTGTTTCATCTTTTTGTGTTGAGTTTTCATGCTTGTGCAAATTTGATTCATAAATGTGCTCTTCAAATATGAAGATGGATGATGTCAAGTGATTGGCTAAATTGAGCAAATTCCAATTGCAATTTATGTTTGACTTTTTTATAAGGGTTACTCTAAATCTACCAAATAAAATCACTAAATTTACCATGATTAGCATAATTATTATGTTTTTTCACTTTTTATAAAAAACTTTGATTAGTGTAATCATTATGTGTTTTTCATATTTTATTAAAAACTTCATATGAGTATATAGTCATTATGCCTTTGTTTTCTTTTCATGGTTAAATAATTTTTTTATACTACTTTTTATTTATTTAATTATATATACTTATAAAAAGTAGCAAAAATTAAAACATTCATTGATAAATAAACTAGAATTACGATAAATAGAATGTTAGTAACTTTTCGATAGGTAAGATTTGTGTGTTGATATCATACGTAAACAGTTCTCAATGACTTTAAAATTTATATTTATCGATAATAACTAACTTTAAAGACACCAACTATATTAAGTCTTGTTAAAAAGGTTATGCGGTTTATCAAGTATCAACATTTAAATAATTCATAAACCGTCAATCGTTAGACAAAACAAATTATACCGTCACGATCAACATTTAAATATCTTTCTATAGATGGGCATTATGATATACTTTCGTCAAAATAAATTTGTCGTTTTTTTCATGTTTTCTTAGCTGTACCATAATACGAATTATATGTGGGAAAAATCACATGTAATTTTATTAGAATAGTCAAAATTAGTGTTTAATCAATGTGATTTCTCATGCAAGTTTCAACAACGAAGAAAAAAGGTGAAAAAAGAAGAAAAACATAAAAAAATGTGAAAAAGACAAAAAAAAATTTGTCGAAAATATATCATAGTGCCAATTTAAAGAAAGATAATTAAATGCTCGTCGTGATGACCAATTTATATACTTTTGCTAGCGGTTCGATTTTTTCGGTTTATAATCGATTTCGCCATTTCGGTTCGGTAATGATGATGTTTTTTTTAAATTATGTGTTTTTTTGTTTGTAAACAATAATTTATGACGAAGAAAATATCACTCGATCAAAAAAAAAATACTGCTTAATTAAACTCTTCTTTACAACTGTTACTATGTATAAAAAGTGGTGAAATATATTTGAAGAAAAATGACGTCAACACTTTCTTTTAACGCTGACCCACTTTTCCATCGTCTTTATTAAATACATGTGAAACAAAATTCCATCCTCCAACTTATTTTTACTACTTTCTAGGTGCTGTTTGACTTTTTTTTTTTAAAGTTAAAAATAATTAATATAATTACGGTAGATTTAGTAGTACCCTATTTTATATATTGTAAACGAAAGGTTGTTAATTGCACCGGTCTTATTTTCTTATTAACTAATCATTTATAAATTATCCAACTAAAATAAATTAAAAACTCATTCAAACTTTATGCTTGGAACGCTGAATCTTAAGAAAAAGAACATAAATATCACTCTCCATCTATCCGAAAATTAATATTGCTTTCAAATGAAACACAAAATAAACACTTATTATAGACCATCGTGTCGTAAAATTTAAAGGTCAAAATTTATTTTGAAACACCGAAGTTTTATTTCTTATTTATATATTTTGAGCAACTACAATTCTTTCGAGAGTTGTATCATCTTCAAGAATTCAAGGAATCAGTGTTTATCACTATTAGTTTTAATAGTACGTGAGATTGTTGCATACACATATAGGTGGTTTGTTTCATTTAATTATGGAATTGTTGCATACACATATCAATGGTTTGGTATCATTAATTTTTATGACATTTACTATTATTTACACTATAATACTTTTATCATCTTATGATACCAAAATACTATAGAATAGTATCATGAATGTTTTAGTAAAATACATAATGAATCTAATTTTAGTGTATATATGTGTGACTGTATAAAATACAAATCAATTGCCAAAACAAAGTGTGTATCATGTTTGTGTCCTTTTTGTGTGAAGTTTGAACTTTTGAAGAATCAAAAGAGCTTTCCAAAAAATATATATATAGAAAAAAGAAGGAAAGCTGGCCATGGTTGTGTTTGACTTAGAAGCCAATAAGTAAAAGCTTACAGAATTAAATTATTGCACCGGCTCTTGGATATAACTATCTCTTGAGAGACCCTATGAGCTCGTATTGTCTCTTTCATATGAATATGTCTCATGCACCCCATCACTAAAGTATTAATGTTTTCACATTCTAATAGCTTAGCTGCTTACCTAGCTGGCGTTCTACAATTTTTTGATCAATTGGGGCACGTAGCTACTATTTTTATTTCTTTTTATGTACTTTACTGTGAGATATTATGTCATTCCAACTGATGTAGATGAATGTGCTTAAATGTGAGGATCATGCTAAATATTAGAAACAAAAGTTTTCCAAGCGTTAAGCTTTTAAGTTTACAATAACATTTTGGAACAACATAATCAAATCGCGTGTAAACAATGTCATGTTTTCATTCTTAGGTCACTAGCATCGACCATATAACTTGTCACGGACACGTTATAAATAACCTACACATACATCAATTGTGCACCGGGTCATTTATAATCGTGGTTCCTTAAATGTTTCTAGAGTGTCACTAGCAATAGAAAATCACCCTAAAATGCAAGAGAAATTGCGATCATGGGATGTACATCTAACAATAAACCACTAAGCAAGTATTGCTTGGGCCATTTGGTTTAGCTCATTCGCTTATATGTTACGAGGCATGCAGACCCGTGCGATGCACACAGGTTGTACCTAATTGTGGATTGCTTCCTGAATGACATCATCTTTGTTAAATTTGAAGGTAACAATAATTCGTTGACATCTTAAAGTCCATTGTAGTCTCTTGTTTAGAACAAAGGATGTATAATGTCTTCTAAGCACCACTGCTATTTGCAACACCTGCAGGAATTCTTAACATTCTGGTCCGCTTATTTCACTCCATTACATCTATTAATCGGTTGACAGTTTCCTTTATTCCGGTCAGGTGATAACAAATCAAATATCTTATTATTTTTATGTTAATTTTTACAATTTCAAGTATAATACAGTAGTAGTTTTTGCACTTGTGACACATGGGTCGATTTGGCATATATTTAATATCTAAGAGGTCAAAAATGATAAGCTAAAAGATTTAACTAAAAAGGAAAGACTTAATCTTTAACTTTAACCACAATTATATTCTTGTTTAATATCAAGTCACTGTGTTAATCTCTAGCTTTCTCGAATATGTCCATAACTTTCTTGTGCACCATCTTCTCAAGCCTTTTAGAGACAAAAATGTGAAAATCAGTACAGTATGACAACACATATTTTGTATATCCAGCCTAAAGAAATTATAAATTGCATGATACTGTACACGATGTCATACACGCATAGTTCTATTTGTTAAAGGGAAAATTTATAGTGGGTAAATTAATAGTCAAAGCTACGATAGTCACAAACTAATTAAACATTAATACTCACTTGCAGATGGCTTTTATTTCGTCATTTGCAAGGCCATCGACTTGGATAAGATATCTTATCTGTTTAGGAGTAGCAGCTGTAAAAGATCAACAAATACAGAAAAAGCAGTCTAAAACTTATCAACCAAGGTGAAACAACTCCTTTTCCTAATGGAATTCCAACTTACGCTGTGGAGATCATGAATGTTTGCACTACAGGTCGTGACATCTCTAGGACTCATCTCACATGTAGCTGGTGTAGTTCTGATTGTCTCATCAACCCGCGTCTCTTTAAGTGTTTGCGAAACAATGACTGTCTGGTGAACGAAGGGAAGCCGCTGATTAATGGAAGAACAATATAGTTCCAGTATGCTAACACGTTTCCTTACCCTCTCATGATTTTGTCCGTTATCTGCTGATCATCAGATACCTTATCTGATGTACAGAGCTACTCCGCTAAAAACATTTTTGTTTGGGAAATTGCATTTTAAACCCTTCAAGTGTGAAGTTTATTTTTTACTGCAGCCCCGGCCCTTAAATTATCTAATGGTTGTTTACATTTGATAATTTAAGGAGTCGAATTGCTGCTACTTAATCTGATGCAATGTTAAATTAAACTACGATTTGAAGTGTTGAAAATGCAATTTTGTAGTTTTTCTAGACAGTGTTAGAGACATGTAAATGAGAGCTGAAAACCTTGGTTAAGCATTGATGCGTCTTTTTGTTATGTAAATTTAGGTGAAAGCTACACTGCACGCTCACAGGTCTCTAATTTCATATTGATGGAATTGAATTTAAAGAGCTGTCTAAAAATGAGTTCCACCTGTAATAAAGTACTTGGTATTTTACGGTAAAAAAACACTTTTTTATACCCCGTTACCAAATAAAATATAGTATTACTGTCACACCCCCAGACGGGGCCTGGACTGAATACGTGTCCGAGGGCGTGACGTCATAACAATCCGAACACAAAGCAATAAAGAACGACCACTAATCATGGACGTTTGAAAAAGTGTACTCGTTGCATAAAAGAAAATTTAATTAGGTTTTACAACCGATCATAAGAGAGTTAAATGTAGCGGAAGCATAATAAAGTTTGACAATGACAACGAGTATATAAATAGATAAGTCTTGAAATTGGCTAAGTCACATAGCACATAGACTCCATTTAGCATCAAGAATCAAGCCAAGCTAAGCACCTGAGAAAACATGTTTAAAACGTCAACATAATGTTGGTGAATTCATAGGTTTAAGTTAGTACAAGAGTGGACCACAAGATTTCAAAACGCATGCGACTACTATAACAGATACAACATCACATAAAAAGTATTTACTGTTACGCTAAGCTCATGACACCGATGCTAATAAAACAGGGCATATCATATCATGCCACATAGTATTCCTGCCCTTAACTGGTGTCCTAAACCAAAGACCACCACAACGCACACGGACATGGTACATATATCCGTTTGTTCTTCGTTAAGTGGAACCAAAGCAGATAGGGATAATTAGTCCTAATAGATCTATTTACGCATTCGCGCTCTAATTAACCAATCCATTGGCCTAGGTGACTATCGGTTCTTTGATTAGTATTCGGGCAATAGTGGTTTTAGCAAAACTTTGGGCAACACTAAACGTGTAAAAAACTCACGTTAAGAAACTTGTGTCCAAGTTTAAAAGCAAAACAATGTTTCTCACCCCAAAGATAAAGCATTTGTAAATCGTAAAAACGTGGTATGAACTCATTTTTTAAGGCATGTGGTGAATCCGATAATCAACGAGGAAAAAATAAAGCGAAAGGTCTTCACGCGACCTAAATAAAAGAGCGTCTTATGAAAACGAAGTATACCAAAACTTGTACGACACGCTTTCAATGAGAAAAAGATCATCCATATGTGTTTGTGCGTTTGTTTGTTTAATAATGTATGACTAAAAATAAATTTATAGAGTTTTTCGTCATGTATTAGGCGTTTTATCCAACAATTACATACTTTTAAAAGTTTCTATTTTAGAAATTTTTAGTTTCAGATTGTTAATACCGTCCTCTATATTTGTTAAGTTTCCATATTTTCAAAATGCGCTAACTAACCATAATCGCTTAACTTCCAAGTCCGATCCACTAAGTTTTACCAAACTTACTATTTTTAGTAACTTTATCGCTTTTCTTAAAATATGTTAATGACGTCTTCAAATGATGCTAATCTATATATATGTGTTACTAAATGTTTCGCTAGAGTTTGGAAAGTCCAAAAATGTCCGAAAGTGTCCGAAAACCCCTTTTACTATTCACATCAACACACTATTCATTTGGTTTTGCCGAAAAATGTTTCAAGTTTCATTTGGCTATAACTTGGCCGTTTTAAGTCTGATTTTAAAGTGCGATATGTGAAAAACTATCTATTCGAAATAATCTCTTCAAAAACTACTTTTACGCCTAATGAAAACATTTTTAGGTCGCTCGAAACCTCAAAACTAATTCGGATCAGCAACATGTCTTTTCATAAATACTCCCAAAAATCCATCCAAACGCCACAATAGTGCTTATTCTAGCCTAATCCCGATCACTACCAAACCAACCAACAAAACCACACTTAATCTAACCTAACCTCATCATATCTATTGTTGCAACCCACTTTTCAACTGTTATCCCAAAGATTCACAAGCTAACAAGAATGATCCGGAGGTCGGGGAGGATTAAACAAATAGAAAGCCATATTATTAGTGAGAGAAAAGGGAAGATGTGTGTTTTCTAGAGAGAGAAACACACACACCTTATTACAAAATTATGAATCCTCACCCCTCCATGGAAGTATGGAGGGGATATATATAGCACTGGACACGATCTACTTACTACACTTGACATTTTTAGTCCCTGCGTGTCCGGCTAATATAAACTAATGTAATTCCGTATTAGCCGACATATTTTAAGGCTAACAATCTTCCCCCAATATGTGGGCATACGGAATTACTTACAATGTTCCTATCAAGTACAAATACAACAAAATAAAGTGACATCCAAGGCGCTTCCAATGCTAAAGATGACTCTTTGTCTTATAGGTCTTGATACTTGTATCCAGCTTGAGTCTTCTTTGTCTTGATTGTTCTGGAAATCCATTGTAGTATAATGAGTTGATTAAATTCCCCCAAATTCATGCGAGCATGTCTTAAAAGATTTCTTATAGACTCCTTTTTGGCGAATGTTTCTGAATCAGTTCCCCCCAAACCAACTCCGTATCTTGGCATATTCTGAAAAGTTGATGTAGCTGGATTACGATTTCTTAACATTGACATTTTTATAGTGCACTGCGGTATTATAGTAGATGAAACAGTCAACACCCACATCTAATACTATTCATATACTGTATCTGACATTCGGTCTTGGTGAATATACGTTTGGGGAACATGCAATTGAGATCAGCAACAATTCTTCTCACGCATGCATATACTTCACAAACCATTCTAAAGTGAAGTAGTTTAAACTTCTTCCTCTAGAAGTTGGACTCTGAAGCATTAAAGTATCATAAGTACACGTTTTCCCCCATGATGGTTTCGAACTCTCGGAAGCATCATTGACGTGTACGACCATATACTCGAGAAGTTCTTGTCTTAAGTACAATCTTGAAAAGTTATGAAAGACATTGAAGAACTTTGAAAAGATTAGCTGGGCTATGAAGTATCTTGACGTTCAGTAGCTTCAATGTCCCGTGAGAGTATGCTGATCACATCTAACATTTTACTCTATGGCTAAATTACCACCTATATTCTGTCGGCTATTGCTGTAACCACTTGGTGAAGTAAACCCTCGATATACAAATTGAAATGAAGTAGAATTCCCCAAATTTGTTACTAAGACTTGCACTGTTGTTGATTTGAAGATACAGTGCAGAAGAAAGCCTCTAAGTACCTTATACACTCAACTAAGAGCCAAAATAAGAACAACACCTCTTAAGACTATCCACATCGGCATCTGCGTGTGACACTGAGTACTACAATGTAACTCCTTTAAGTGATAGCTATAACCCGTGAGTACTACAATGTAACTCCTTACATCGGGTATAACTAGGATTAACTCCAAGTCCTCTAACCATAACTGTATACGTTCAAAGCAAGTCGTCAACGATAGATTGGGTTTGAAGGAAAAGGTGGTAGAATGTGAAGAAGTCTCGGATGATGAAATAAGTATAACGCCTTGTTGAAACCCACTTACAAAGCTTAAATAAGGGATACCAAATACACTTCATGATCACTTGACATTAAAATACAAATTCCATAGCCGTTTTGACGTTAAGTGATTTTTCAGATTCGTTTTTAGTTGTTATGTATATAAATAAAACCGTGTTTGTTGTGTTGTTGTCATTCAATTAACATTCTGGGATTTTAAATTCTATGATTTAAAAACAGTAAAATAATCGACTTTTTGCGGTGGATTTTACTAAATCAAGAAAAAACCGTGAATAAAAAAATTGTTGTAGGTGAAATCGTTGTTGAACATGAAGTACGTGAGCTTTTGTTAACGATTGATGAGCAAAAAAATGTCTAACGTTGAAGTTTGTACAAGAAAGGACTAACGGTGCAACGAGTTTTAACTAGAAGGTTAATGTTGCAACAATTGACTAACTTCAAAATGGTCTTGAAAGTTAGGGGCTGCATGTGTAACTTTTTAATTCTAGGTAATTAATGAAAAATTTCCCACCATTTTTTTCATCACTTTCGTTTAAAAATATAGAAATAAGTTACGAATGAAATTTTGATCTTTTGAACCGGTACAGTGATCGTCGGTAAAATCCGAATATACCACGTTGATCGAAAAGATGTCACGATCGCAACGGTATACGTTATAAGTCCCGTAGATTACCGACACTCGAAACCGTAAACCGACAACAGTTTAATGTATTAAAATTTTTCTCGTTCGGTTCCTAAATGTTACTCGTCTGGTCCTTCTAAACTGTTGCTCGTTCGGTCCTTGTTATTGTTACTCGTTCGGTCCTTCCAAACTGTTGCTCGTTCGGTCCTTGTTATTGTTACTCGTTCGGTCCTTGTTAAGATGAAACTCGATCGGCTCAACAAGAAAATGAACTCGTTCGGTTCATTGAAAGAGTACACTCGATCGGTTCTATGAAACACTTGGACTCGTTCGGTCCTTGTTGATGTCACTCGTTCGGTCCTCTTTGAATGTTGCTCGATCGGTCCTTGTTGATGTCACTCGTTCGGCTGTCAAAGCAAGGTACTCGTTCGGTCCTCTTTAAAGGTTTACTCGTTCGGTTCTGTTTGAACACTACTCGTTCGGTCCTCTTTAAAAAACTTGTTCGGTGACTTCTTTCAATCTTGTGTTGAGCTCAACGAAAAACAACAAATTTTTGTAAATGAAAATATGGATACTTTTTAAAACCAAAAGAAAATGTTGGAATGTAGGAGACACAACATAAAAATGTTGTGTTTCCTTAGATGAAACAAGACTTTTGTGATAATATATTATTTTGTGATGAAAACGTGGACAAAAACAAAAAAAAAATCACGAAACCCACCCGTGGCGATTGATACCAAATGAATGAAAAGGAAGAAAATAAGCCGAACATAAATAAGCTCAAAAATAAGCCACCACAACAAAACCACAAACACAACACACACGAATACAATACACCCCCGGTTAGCTCTGGTACCAATTGTTATCCCAAAGATTCACAAGCTAACAAGAATGATCCGGAGGTCGGGGAGGATTAAACAAATAGAAAGCCATATTATTAGTGAGAGAAAAGGGAAGATGTGTGTTTTCTAGAGAGAGAAACACACACACCTTATTACAAAATTATGAATCCTCACCCCTCCATGGAAGTATGGAGGGGATATATATAGCACTGGACACGATCTACTTACTACACTTGACATTTCTAGTCCCTGCATGTCCGGCTAATATAAACTAATGTAATTCCGTATTAGCCGACATATTTTAAGGCTAACATCAACTCATCTCACCATAACTTACAAAACTACAAACATAATACTTTTATTTTTATAGAAGTTGTCAAGTTACTTTTATCATTTTTTTTTTAAAAGTAACACAAACACATGGATTCTTATACTTGAACAATATTCATAAGAATAAAGGAAATGAAACAAGAGATGACCAAGAAGTACTTACAAGAATGAAGAAACAAGTAGAGAATCACAAGATCTAAACCCAAGATCACTAGATCTATAAAACCCACTTATAAAATTAGAAACCCTAATTTTATAAATCTTGAGAAACCCTTGAAAATCAACCAACCAATACTTGGATCTACCTTAGAAACCCTTGGAAATGAACTTAGAACACTTGGATCTTGAAGAGAATCAAAGAAAATGAAAGCCCTAAAGAGGGTGTGTATGCCGTGGGTTTCAAGAGAGGAGAAAGAGAGGTGTGAAATTTTGATAAGGCTTGTAAAATGATATGAACCCTAGTGTGTGTTATAATGGGGTATATATAGGCCAAAGGAAAGTTTAGGGTTTCATGGTTTTGTGTAATAAGTGACCAACACACACCAAAGGTATGTGTGTTGATGGTTCGGCCAAACTAAGCCACAAGGACCATGGTTCATATTTTTCTAGCTAATGGTTCAAGCAACATGGTCATGGTTCAAAATTACAAGTCAAAGAGTGTAAGAATGTGTAAGTAACACATGTGAAGGTTGCATGGGATGGTTACACATGAGAGTGACACTCTCATGTGTCATTTTATATACTTGCATGTACACATGGGTGCATGTTTCAAAAATAGATGCCTTTTATTTAATTTTGAGTTCAATGTGATATAGTTATGGTTTTGGGCGTCTAAATTTATGGAGTGGGAAGGTATGAACGAAAATTTTCACTTAATGAAATGAGATGGACGATAACTAAAGTTTACACGAAAAGATTTCAGGTTTTCGGGGTTCCGTTTGGTCAAAAACGCGAAAAACGCAATTTAAAAGATAAAACCCTAAAATTAATATCGGAAGTGATTAAAAATCACGAAACACTTAGAAAAGTTAAAATATCTCATATAAGGCCTAAATTTATTAATAACCGATGCCGGGACGCGCCCGATGACGTTTTTCAGATTTACGCGGTTTAACTTCCCGGTAAACTGTCAGATTCAAACGTAACATGAAAAAGTCAAAGATAATAATTGAAAAGGTTTAAAATTTTGACCTAAAAATTACGGGGTGTGACATCCTTTCCCCGTTAAAAGAGCTTTGTCCTCAAAGCTCAGGACGTAGCTTGAGATGCGGATTCAGGGTTAGCGAAAAGATGAGGGTACTTTTTCTGCATTTGGTCTTCGCGCTCCCAAGTATACTCGGGACCTCTTCTTGAATTCCAATGGACCTTCATGATTGGAATGCAACTTTGCTTCAAACGTTTAACTTCGCGGTCCATAATTTCAATCGGTTCTTCAATGAAATTGAGCTTATCGTCAAAGTGGATTTCGTCCAATGGAATAGCGAGCGGTTCGTTGGATAAGCACTTCTTAAGGTTTGAGACGTGAAAGGTACTATGAACACGAATTAGTCGCTCGAGCAACTCAAGTCGATATGCAACCGTTCCAACTTTGGCGAGAATCTTAAAAGGTCTAATGACTTTTCTTGTTTGTCGAAACGTATCACTCCTTTCCAGGGCGATACTTTCAAAATAACCTTATCCCCAACTTGAAACTCCAATAGCTTACGTCTCTTATCAGCGTAGCTGCTTTGTCGATCACGTGAAGCTTGTAGACGATACTTGATTTGGATAATCTTCTCTGTTGTTTCACGAATAATTTCTGGGCCAGTAAGCTGAGCGTCTCCCACCTCAGCCCAACAGATTGGTGACCGACACTTACGACCATACAACGCCTCAAAAGGTGCAGCTTTAATACTCGTATGCTAGCTATTGTTGTAGGAGAACTCTTTCAATGGTAGATGTCTGTCCCATACCTTTTTGAAGTCCATCACACACGCTCGTAGCATGTCTTCTAACGTTTGGATGGTCCTCTCACTTTGACCATCTGTTTATGGGTGGTAAGCCATACTCATATCCAATTGAGTACCTAGGGCTTCGTTCAACGATTTCCAGAAATTAGACGTAAACTTACTGTCTCGATAAAAAATAATCGAAACTGGCACTCCATGTCTCGAAACTACTTCCTTCAAGTATTGTCTCGTCAACTTCTCCATTGAGTAGGTTTCCTTTATTGGTAAGAAATGTGTAGACTTTGCGAGTCGGTCAATAATTACCTAAATTGTATCTTGACCAGACGTCGTCTTAGGTAACTTAGTAACGAAATCCATAGCAATGTTCTCCCATTTCCATACTGGGATTATGGGTTGAACCAACAAACCGGATGGTTTTTGGTATTCTGCTTTAACCTTTGCATAAGTCATGTATTTACTGACATACGTGGCAATTTCTGCTTTCATGTTGGGCCACCAGTATAGCTTCTTCAAATCTTGGTACATCTTTTTCGATCAAGGGTGGATCGAATACTTTGACTTATGTGACTCATGCATAATCAAAGCTCTCAAGTCGCCAAAACAGGGTATCCAACTTCTATTCTTCAAACACAATGTTCCATCTGCACGTGGCTCCAGATTCTTAATCATGCCACACAAATCTTCTGTTCCATAATTCTCTTCCTTTCTTGCCTCAACCTGAGCATTCAAGATTTGCACAGGGAGGTTTAAACCAATTGTCATAACGAAGGCTCGAACTCGTAGTGGCTTAGATCTACTCTTTTGGCTCAACGCATCAGCCACCACATTCGCCTTTCCTGGGTGATAACGTAACTCACAGTCGTAGTCACTTAACAGCTCTAACCATCTACGTTGTCTCCTGTTCAACTCTTTCTGATCTAGAATATGTTGCAAACTCTTATGATCAGTAAACACAATGCACTTCGTGCCGTAAAGGTAATGTCTCCACATCTTAAGAGCGAACACCATAACTCCCAATTCCAAATCATGTGTCGTGTAGTTCTTCTCATGGACTTTGAGTTGGCGGGATGCATAAGCTATGACTTTCTCCTTCTACATCAACCTTGCGCCTAATCCCTTGTGAGAAGCATCACAATATACTACGAAGTTTTCACTTCCTTTGGGCAATGCCAAAATCGGTGCACTACACAACTTTTGCTTCAATGTCTGGAAAGCAGTTTCCTCCTTTTCACCCCAATTGAACTTTACACTTTTCTGAGTCAGCTTCATCATAGGCTTGGCAATCTTGGAGAAACCTTTGATAAATCGTCGGTAGTAACCGGCAAGACCTAGAAATTAGCGAATTTCTGTTGGAGTCTTGGGTGATTCCCAATCCTTGATTGACTCAATCTTCACAGGATCAACGTGAATGCCTTCACTATCAATCATGTGTCCAAGAAATTGTACATTCGACAGCCAAAAGTCGCACTTCGAGAACTTGGCGTACAATTCTTCCTTTTTGAGCAACTCCAAAATTAGTCTAAGATGTGCATCATGTTCTTCCTTGGTCTTCGAGTAGATCAAGATATCATCGATGAACACGATCACAAATTTATCTAAGTATGGTCTGCATACCCGGTTCATCAAGTCCATGAACACTGCCGGCGCGTTAGTCAACCCGAAAGGCATCACTTGGAACTCGTAGTGACCATAGCGGGTCCTAAACGCCGTCTTTGGAATATCCTCGTCACGAACTCTGAGTTGGTGATAACCAGACCTCAAGTCGATCTTCGAGTACACACTTGATCCTTGCAACTGATCAAACAAGTCGTCGATTCTCGGAAGTGGGTATCGATTCTTTACAGTAAGCTTGTTAAGTTCACGGTAGTCGATACACATCCGAAAAGAGCCGTCTTTCTTTTTGACAAACAAAACCGGAGCTCCCTAGGGTGAGGAACTTGGTCTTATAAATCCTTTGTCAAAAAGTTCTTGTAGTTGAGCAGACAAACAGTGCTAATCTATACGGGGCTCGAGCTACAGGTGCAGCACCTGGGACTAAGTCGATTTGGAATTCAACTTGTCGTATCGGTGGTAATCCAGGTAAGTCTTCAGGAAAGACTTCTGGAAAGTCCCGTACAGTCGGCACGTCTTCGAGTCGCTTCTCCTTCGACTCGTCTTTGTTTTCTTTCATCGTAACCTACGCTAGAAATAGTTGACAACCTTTCTCCATATACTTCTGGGCCTCTACACATAATATAATGCTCATCGTTGATTTTTTCTCCTTGTCACTTTTGTCTCCTTGAACGATCAGAATTTCATTTCCGTAAGGAATACGCACTATCTTCTCGTCACAGACAATCACTGCATGATTCTTTGCTAACCAATCCATGCCGATGATAACGTCGAAACTACCCAAATCTATGGGCATCAGGTCGATATTAAATGGATGTCCTAACAATCCTAATGTACAGCCTCTAAGCACAGTGTTGGTTTCTGAAGTTCTTCCGTCAGCTAGCTCGACAGCGTAACTAACGTCTAAGGCAGAGGGAATGATATCTAGCAATGCACTAAAAGTATTTGATACGAAACTTCTATCGGCACCTGAATCAAATAACATATAAACATGATGATCGTTGAGAAGGAACATACTCGTGACAGTGTTGGAACCCGGGTTTGTGTCACCTCCTCCTAGGACATATGCCTTGCCTCTTGCATCAGGAACTCTTGCTTTGTTCCCACGGTTTTGGTTATTGACTTTGGGATAATCCTTCCGGTAATGTCCTTGTGCACCACACTCAAAACACGTAATAACTCCCTGATTCGGCCCTGGAGTTCCTTGAGTAGGTACAGTCACAACAGATTTGCAATCCCTGGCCAGACGTCCAATCCTCTTACAGTTATGGCACTTAGCAGTACACTGTCCTTCGTGGTGTAGCTTACACCTATTGCAGAACGGAAGTCTTCCTTCATAACCATTCTTCTCATTGTTACCAGCCATATAGGCTCTAGCAACATTCTGACCTCCAATATTTTGTCGTTTGTGGGGTGGTTGTTGCCCACGGTTGTTTCTATAGTTGTTGTTCAATCTCCTCTTGTTCTCTGCGTTTCTTACAGCACAACCTTCAACTTTTGATCCATCAAGTTGTTGGCAATTCGAACAGCATCTTGTAGTCTTGTGGGTTCTGCAGCAATTACATTCCCTTGGATATTATCAAGAAGACCTCCAATGAATTTCTCCACCGATCCTCCTCCTTGGGGACCAATTTAGTAACAACATGGAATAGTTCTTGGAACCTTTGAGTGTAAGTAGCCATGTCATTGTTCTTCACCGACAAATTCCACAACTCGGTTTCCATCTTTTGGATCTTATTTCTCGGGCAGTACACTTCAGTCATCAGCTTCAACAGCTCTCTTCATGATAAAGCATATGCAGCATCAGTTCTGATGGTTCCATGTGAGAAAATATCCACCAGGTTAATGACCTGTCGATTAAGTGCAATGTAGCTACTTCTCCTGATATCTCTTCGGACAGTTGCTGATGTGAAACACATTTTCATCATTCACTCCATATAAACACCCAACCACTCCTTCGTTCCTTTAACTCATTGGTTGACATTATGAAATCTTGGTAGGTACATTCACAAGCACCAGCCTATCGCACTTCATTCATAACATGGATCACAATTACCGTCACTAATTGACGCCTTAATTGTTTCTATTTCTAGTATCATTTCCATTACCATCTCCTCCTCCATTGTCATTCCCATTCCCGAGTCTAAGATCTCGGTTAACCCAACAAGCCTCTAGATCTGCGTCTACACGTTGGTTGATCATTTCTTTAATTGTGGCAGGGGTCATCCCAGAACGAGTGTTAGTCATTGTTCTACATCACAAGACACAACCCATGGTGAGATTTTGAAATGAATACACGATTATTAGATAACGATAATTTAATATATGCTATGAAATAAAATATAATTACAACACGATTGCTAGAACGAATAAATAACAATATAGATAAATAGGTGAAGGAATCAAAACAAGCTTTTCAATTCATGAATAAAAGCATAATTCGGTTACAACAAAATCCAAAATAGGTACATTATCCACAATTATTTCTACTGTTAACATCTAGACCTAACCATCAGTCTAGTGTCCTACATGATCATGGTACTACTAGTCTAAGGGCGAAAACCCAAATGTCTCTCAACATACGACTCCAACCTCCTAAGTCTCCCCCGAGTATCATCACGATCCCTACGAACCTGACGAAACTCCTCCTGTGAAAGAGACATGTAAAGACGAAGACTGTTCACACGATCCCTCTCGATATCCAACATAGCACGAACCTTGAGGTTCTCCAACCTCAAGCTGTCAATCCTCTCGATCATACTAACTCTCTGTCCCCTAGCTATCAACTGATCAGCCTCCAACCGTCTCTGAGCAGTCTCAATCCCGACAATCCTATCAATACGAACCTCAGACATGTGATGGTAAAAGTCACGCACAACATCATCCAAGTCAATCGGCATATCCTCGAATGACCTAACAATGCCATCCCTAGTGCCAGACGAATCAGAAGAATCCTCTCCAGCTGGCTCTACAATCTCCTCCTCAACTATCGGTGCCGACATCGGGTCGATACCTACCTCAACCGTGTCTCCAGCACTGGTGTCAGCCTCATACTCCTCTGTGTCATCCCTGACATCCCTAGGGTCAATCTTAACATGATCTCTAATATCATCCCCATCACCAATACCCAACTCCATATAAACCTCAGTCTCTATAGGATCAATCTCGGTATCCTCCTCTATGCTAGCCTCAAACGAATATGAATCTCTGAACCTCTTACGAGGTGGTAAGAGATCAGCACGGGTAGGAGATAATGATCCCATAACTGGCGTAGATGATGGTACAGAATCAACCGGCGATCTACATCTCTTGCGAGATGGTCCAGCAGAATGTGAAGATGAATGCAGTGGTCTCTCTGAAGAATCTCCTGATGATGACTCTGATGTAGTCAGTGGATACAAAGTAGATAATGGAGCAACAGATCAACGATGAAATGCCTCACTACGTCGTGGTGCTCTCCTCGGAGGGTAACCCAATCTAGGTGATACATCTCTAGTTGAAGATCCAGAATGAGCCTGATCCGGTGCATCCAAACCCGAAGAATGAATTGGCGAAGAATCCGAAGATGAACTAGAAGAAGATGCGCGGTGGTCTGAAGCACGAGGTGATGCATGCCTCCATGCTAATCTACGAGCTGGTAAAGGTCCAACTCTCTTCCTCACAGTCAACAATTTACGCGGCCCATTAAGATGGGTGTGGTAAGGTCGACCAAAAGGAATAGCCTCCCCGGGTCGGATAAGAATCGCTGACCGTCGATGAATCCCGGGCGAGGCAGTAACAAGAGCAATAGGAAACTCAAAAGATGATGATGATGGACGTGTTGTTACGCTGCTCCTCCAACGAGCAACGGTAGCAACATAAGGGTCCTACGATGGTGGTCCATCAGAATATCAGGAGCCTCAGAAGAATCGGTGCATAAGAATGGTGAAATAGTTGGTAGCGAGGAAATGTACTCTGGTGAAGACATCTCATCTGGTGAATCAGAATCGGAATTCGAATAGGGAACCAAGCCACATAATCCAGTGGGTGAAGCGACAAGAGTCGTCTCAACCACAAGAGCGGTAGATGAAATAACAAGAGCAATAGTAAAAGTCTTTGGAGCAACCACAGAGGTAGAAGGAATAACAGTAGGAATATCACCAAAAAGAATAACCCGAGAGGGTGGTGATCCCACACTCTCATTCGATGAATCAGAAGAAATAGCAATAGCTGAAGCTGCCATTATATGCACAAGCAAAAGTTTATATAAATCTCCTTTATATGAAACCATGCAAGGCATAAAGAAACGATGAAATGAATGGCAAGGTAAATATGGAAATATATAATAGTCTCAAGTACATATAGAAATCTTATATATATGTATAGCAAGGATAGACAACACGTAAGCACATATAGAGGCACATAGGATCACGTACTGGTTATAGACCAGACCTAGTATAACTACCTGGTTCTCTATAACCTTGGCTCTGATTACCAATCTGTCACACCCCCAAACGAGGCCTGGACGGAATACGTGTCCGAGGGCGTGATGTCATAACAATTCGAACACAAAGCAATAAAGAACGACCACTAATCATGGACATTTGAAAAATAGTTATACTCGTTGCATAAAGAAAATTAATTTAAATTTTACAACTGGTCATAAGAAAGTTAGATGTAGCGAAAGCATAACAAAGTTTGATAATGACAACGAGTATATAAATAGATAAGTCTTGAAATCGGTGAAGTCACATAGCACATAGACTTCATTTAGCATCAAAAATCAAGCCAAGCTAAGCACCTGAGAAAACATGTTTAAAACGTCAACATAATGTTGGTGAATTCATAGGTTTAAGTTAATACAAGAGTGGACCACAAGATTTCAAAACGTATGCGACTACTATAACAGATACAACATCACATAAAAAGTATTTACTGTTACGCTAAGCTCATGACACTAATGCTAATAACAACATGGCATATCATATCATGCCACATAGTATTCCTACCCTTAACTGGTGTTCCAAACCAAAGACCACCACAACGCACATTGACATGACATATATCTATTTGTTCTTCGTTAAGTGGAACCAAAGCATATAGGGATAATTAGTCAGATAGGATACTATTTAAACGCATTCCAAAGCTCAACTTAGAAAACGTCTAAGCAAACGGTACCAAAACGTAACAATCCAATTGGCCATAGGTGACTAACGGTTTATGATAGTTTGGGCAATAGTGGTTTGTAAGAAAACTTAGGCAACACATAAATATGTAAAACTCACGTTAAGAACTTGTGTCCAATTTTAAAAGCAAACAATTTTTCTCACCCTAAAGTATAAAGCATTTGAAAATCGGTAAAACGTAGGGCTATGAACTCACCTTAAGCAAGTGGTGAATCGATAATCAACGAGGAAGAAATAAAGCCGAAAGGTCCTACACGCGACCTAAATAAATGACGCGTCTTAGGTAAACGAAAGATAACCGAAACTTGTACGACACGCTTTCAAGAGAAAAGACATCCATATGTGTTTGTGCTTTAGTTTGTTTAATAAAGTATGACTAAATAAAATTACAAAGTTTTTCGTTAAGTCTTGGCGTTTATCCAAAAATTACTACTTTTAGAAAGTTTCTATTTTAGGAAAGTTTTTAGTTTCAAGACGTTAATACCGTCCCCTATATTTGTTAAGTTTCCATATTTTCAAAATGCGCTAACTAACCATAATCGCTTAACTTCCAAGTCCGATCCGCTAAGTTTTACCAAACTTACTATTTTTAGTAACTTTATCGTTTTTTCTTCAAATGTGTTAATGACGTCTTCAAATTATGCTAATATATATATGTGTTACTAGATGTTTCGCTAGAGTTTAGAAAGTTCAAAAATGTCCGAAAGTGTCCGAAAACCCCTTTTACTATTCACATCAGCACACTATTCATTTGGTTTTGCCAAAAAATATTTCAAGTTTCATTTGGCTATAACTTGGCCGTTTTAAGTCCGATTTTAAAGTGCGATATGTAAAAAATATCTATTCGAAACAAGATCTTCAAAAACTACTTTTACGCCCAATGAAAACATTTTTAGGTCGCTCAAAACCTCAAAACAATTTCAGGACAGCAAGCACTTTTTGTCATAAACGTAGCCAAAATCCACCCAAACTTCACAATAGTGCCTAGTCTAGCCTAATCTCCGTTCACAACTAATCCACAACAAAACCACACATAAATCTAACCTAATCTCATCATATCTATTGTCGCAACACAATTTTCAACTCATCTCACCATAACTTATAAAACAACATAATACTTCCATTTTTATAAAAGTTGTCAAGTTATTTTTATCATTTCTTTTTAGAAAAGTATCACAAACACATGGATTCATAAACTTGAACAATATTCATAAGAATAAAAGAAATGAAACAAGAAATGACCAAGAAATACTTACAAGAATGAAGAAACAAGTAGAGAATCATAAGATCTATACCCAAAATCACTAGATCTATAAAACCCACTTATAAAATTAGAAACCCTAATTTTATAACCTTGAGAAAACCTTTGGAAATCAACCAACCAATACTTGGATATACCTTAGGAACCCTTGGAAATGAACTTAGAATGTTTGGATCTTGAATAAAATCAAAAGTTATGGATGTGTTTGTGGGTGTGTTTGTTGCCGAGACCCATAGGGAAGAAAGAAAGATAGACAAAAAATTTGTGAGGCTATGTGTGAATGAAATGACCTAAACTTGTTATAGTGGGGTTTATATAGGAAGAGACATTAGGGTTTTTGGGTTAAGATGTGCCCCCATGTGACCAACACACACCAAAGGGGTGTGTCTTTGTGGTTTCAGCCGAACTAGCCCCAAGGACCCAAATGGGTTCAAATTTTGCATCATGGTTCATTATGGATGAATAAGTTGGTCATGTTGAGGTCAAATGAAGTCAAAGTATGTGCAAGAAGTCACATGTGAAGTTCAAACTAGTGAAGAGTGCATGAGGGTGACTCCATCATAAGTCACTATCTTATGCTTACAAGATCACATGCATGGAATATCCAAAAGATGCTTCATAAATTAATTTAAGATGCATGGTTATGGTGTTATGGTTTAGGCGTCCAAGTCTTGAGGTGGAGGAATTATAAACAAAATTTTTGACATTTCAATGCTTGACGGATGATAACTCGAGTTTACACGAAAAGATTGCGGGTTTCCGGGGTTCCGTTTGGTAAAAGACGCGAAAAACGCAATTTAAAAGATAAAACCCAAAAATTAATATCGAAAGTGATTAAAAATCACGAAACACTTAGAAAGGTTAAAATATCTCATATAAGGCCTAAATTTATTAATAACCGATGCCGGGACGCGCCCGATGACGTTTTTTAGATTTACGCGGTTTGACTTCCGGTAAACAAAAAAAAAAAAATCTGCGATAAAAAAAAAACAAAACAAAAACAAAAAAAAAAAACAAAAAAAAAAAAAAAAAAAAAAAAAAAAAAAAAAAAAAAAAAAAAAAAAATCTCTAAAAAAAAAAAACAAAAAAAAAAAAAAAAAAAAAAAATAAAAAAAAAAAAAAAAAAAAAAAAAAAAAAAACAAAAAAAAAAAAAAATCAACCAAAAAAACAAAATGTCAGATTCAAAACGTAGTATAAAGTCAAAGGATAATAGTCGGAAAGGTTTAAAAATTGACTGAAATTTACGGGGTGTGACATCCTTTCATAAAAGAGCTTTGTCTGCGGGTCTCAAAGCTCAGGACGTAGCTTGAGACGCGGATTCAGGGTTAGCGAAATAATGGGGGTACTTTTTTGCATTGGGCTTCGCGCTCCCAAGTATACTGGCCCTTTTCTTGAATTCCGACAGACCTTCCGATTGGAAAGCGGACTTTGCTTCAAACGTTAACTTCGCCGGTCCCGTAATTTCAATAGATCTTCAATGAAATTGAGCTTGTCATCGACGTGGATTTCGTCCAACGGGGTAGAGAGCAATTCATGGATAAGCACTTCTTAAGGTTTGAGACGTGAAAGGTACTATGAACACGGATTAGTTGCTCGGGTAACTCAAGTCGATATGCAACCGTTCCAATCTTGGCGAGAATCTTAAAAGGTCCAATGTAACGAGGGTTCAGCTTTCCCCGTTTGCCGAAACGTATCACTCCTTTCCAGGGCGATACTTTCAACATAACCTTATCCCCAACTTGAAACTCCAATGGCTTACGTCTCTTATCAGCATAGCTCCTTTATCGATCATGTGAAGCTTGTAGACGATGCTTGATTTGGATAATCTTCTCTGTTGTTTCACGAACAATTTCTGGGCCAGTAAGCTGAGCGTCTCCCACCTCAGCCCAACAGATAGGTGACCGACACTTGCGACCATACAACGCCTCAAAAGGTGCAGCTTTAATACTCGTATGATAGCTGTTGTTGTAGGAGAACTCTATCAATGGTAGATGTCTGTCCCATCCTTTTCCGAAGTCCATCACACACGCTCGTAGCATGTCTTCTAACGTTTGGATGGTCCTCTCACTTTGACCATCTGTTTGTGGGTGGTAAGCCGTACTCATATCCAATTGAGTACCTAGGGCTTCGTTCAACGATTTCCAGAAATGAGACGTAAACTTACTGTCTCGATCAGAAATAATCGAAACTGGCACTCCATGTCTCGAGACTACTTCCTTCAAGTATTGTCTCGTCAACTTCTCCATTGAGTCGGTTTCCTTCATTGGTAAGAAATGAGCAGATTTTGTGAGTCGGTCTATAACTTAACAAAATTGATCTTGACCAGACGTCATCTTAGGTAACTTAGTAACGAAATCCATAGTAATGTTCTCCCATTTCCATATTAGGATTATGGGTTGAACCAACAAACCGGATGGTTTTTGGTATTCTGCTTTAACCTTTGCACAAGTCATGCATTTACTAACATACGTGGCAATTTCTGCTTTCATTGTTGGAACCACCAGTATCGCTTTCTTCAAATCTTGGTACTCATGTCCAATCCAGGATGAATCGACATACTTTGACTTATGCGACTCGTGCATAATCAAGGCTCTCAAGTCACCAAATCATGGTATCCAACTTATATTCTTCAAACATAACGTTCCGTCTGCACGTGGCTCGGATTCTTATCATGCCATACAAATCTTTGTTCCATTATTCTTTCTTTCTTGCTAACCTAAGCATTCAAGATCGCACAGGGAGGTTTAACCAATTGTCATAACCAGGCTAAAATCGTAGTGGCTTAGGGTCTACGCTTTCGGCTTACGCATCAGCCCCACATTCGCCTTTCCCGAGTGATAACGTAAACCATAACGTTCATAGTCACTTACCAGCTCTAAACCATCTTACATGTTGACTATGTTCAACTCTTTATGATCTAGAATATGTTGCAAACTCTTATCATCAGTGAACACAACGCACTTCGTGCTGTAAAGGTAATGTCTCCACATCTTGAGAGAGAACACCACAGCTCCCAATTCCAAATTATGTGTCGTGTAGTTCTTCTCATGGATTTTAAGTTGGCGGGATGCATAAGCTATGACTTTCTCCTTCTGCATCAACACTGCGCCTAATCCATTGTGAGAAGCATCACAATATACTACGAAGTTTTCACTTCCTTCGGGCAATGCCAAAATCGGTGCACTACATAACTTTGGCTTCAATGTCTGTAAAGCAGTTTCCTCCTTTTCACCCCAATTGAACTTTACACTTTTCTGAGTCAGCTTCGTCATAGGCTTGGCAATCTTGGAGAAACCTTCGATAAATCGTCGGTAGTAACCGGCAAGACCTAGAAATTGGCGAATTTCTGTTGGAGTCTTGGGTGATTCCCAATCCTTGATTGACTCAATCTTCGCAGGATCAACGTGAATGCCTTCACTATCAATCACGTGTCCAAGAAATTGTACCTTCGACAGCCAAAAGTCGCACTTCGAGAACTTGGCGTACAATTCTTCCTTCTTGAGCAACTCCAAAATTAGTCTAAGATGTGCATCATGTTCTTCCTTGGTCTTCGAGTAGATCAAGATATCATCGATGAACACGATCACAAATTTATCTAAGTATGGTCTGCATACCCGGTTCATCAAGTCCATGAACACTACCGGCGCGTTAGTCAACCCGAAAGGCATCACTTGAAACTCGTAGTGACCATAGCGGGTCCTAAACGTCGTCTTTGGAATATCCTCGTCACGAACTCTGAGTTGGTGATAACCAGACCTCAAGTCGATCTTCGAGTACACACTTGATCCTTGCAACTGATCAAACAAGTCGTCGATTCTCGGAAGTGGGTATCGATTCTTTACAGTAAGCTTGTTAAGTTCACGGTAGTCGATACACATCTGAAAAGAGTCATATTTCCTTTTGAAAAACAAAACCATAGCTCCCCAGGGTGAGGAACTTGGCCTTATCAATCCTTTGTCAGCCTGGGACCACCACCTGAAGTAGTTCCTTGGGAACCAGCTTCATTAGGTGTTGCCTTGGATTGGGTCTTATTATTGTTACCCCTATTCTGCTCTGCATCTAAGCTAGTAGCAGTAGTGGCAGCCCTTTCCAAACTGTCATCCATCTCCTCATTGACATCCTCATCTGCTACATTGTCTGTAGGACCACTAGACTGAGGTATCTCAGTGTCCTTTCTCTTTGGCTTCCTAGGTATTTGTTTCTTTTGAGGTTGAGATGTTGATGGTTAAATAATGGTGGGTGTGTGATGGGGATAAGTAGGATTTGCTGAACCTTCACCCATTTCCTCTTGAACTTGTACCACCATTGTTTGGAATAATGGTGTTTCCCTTCTAGAAAAATATTTCCCTACCTGATTCGTTTGATATTATATATAAAATACTACTAGGCAAATCCAAACTCTTCACCCTTGACAAAGGGAAAAAGTCAAGACCTACTTAGAAATAAAATATATAAAAATCAAATCAATGATAAAAAGATTCCGGAAGAGATATTCCCGGGTCGTATGTCCCAACGAGGCTGCAATTGAAATTTATCCTGGTTTGATGAGAAATTGAATGATGGAAACACTGATATAATTACAACTAAAATTAATTAAATAAAACCTAATTTAATCTACGGGAAACAGATATAGGAAATGGGGATCTTAAAAACTACGGGAAACAAAATTAGTTATAGGGAAATCCTAAAATTAAATCTAAATTAAATACGGGGAACAGAATTAGGTATCGGGAAACCTAAATACTAAAAATTAAGAAAATAAATGCTAAATTAAATTAAAAATCAAAATTAAATTCTAATTAACTTAATTTGAAAAATAAAAAAAACTAGAACTAAAACGGAGGTCGTTTGAATGTAAAACGAAAAGAAACGGTAAAACGCACCGGGTAAAACGGGTCTAAAACTGAAATTTAAGAAAAATAAAGCCTATACTAAATTTTATATTTTTCCTAGACACTAAATGACAAAAGAAAATTTTGTAAAAAAGAAAAAAAAAATTTTATTAATTTTTAGATTTTTTTATGATTTTTCTAAGATTTATAACTAATTAAAACTTAAGAAAATAGAAAAAGACAA